>JACXGI010017710.1:0-14162 GCA_016801175.1 Esox masquinongy
TAAACACTGAACCAAAACACTGAACCAAAGAGTAGAAGTGAGAGGGACGATTGAGGAAATAATATTTTTTTTAGTCTCTGATTATTCCTGTAGTGTTTTTATGTTTTGCTTCTCCCCTGAGTTTCACAGTGAGAAGAAAGAACAATTCCCAGAGAGGACATTAATATGGTTCTAATAAAATCATTGCTGCATCACTGTCTGAATGGGGTTACCCCTGGTTACAATTCCCTCTCCTACATGCTCATTCCACATTCTTGTCATACAACACAGGGTTGATTCTTCTTTTTTTAAATCAAAGCTTGACTGGCCTTATTGCTGAATAGCCACATTTTATAATTGCAAAACTGTTTCAATATTGAAGCATTTAGTTTGGTGCTCTGTTGGGGCACTTGATAACGTTTTCATTGGACTTTCACATCTTTGCTCTTTCTCTTTCAGTTAACTTCTAATTAATCATAGTTTGGCATCTCTCGTTGCATACTTCATTAGCTTCTCCCTTTTTCAAATACATTCTCTTGTTATTATTCTCCGTCTGACTCTTTCTTTCGCTCTCTCTCACTTAAACACTGAAACAAAACAACTTGAAGCACAAACGTCCCAAGGACGTTGGGTGACGCCGCGATAAAACCTGCTAACGTTCTGGGGACGTCCTAACGACGCAGTTTTGTTTGCAGTGTATGCATTGTAATATTGTTCCCAGTCAACGCAACCGTTCTGTCCGTGGTGACTGTGACGTTTATCCAGGTACACAGCAGTGGTGATGCCCGTCCTCTACAACACCACCCACAGCTCCAGGAAGCGCGTCTCTGTCATGATCGTCACTGTGTGGATCCTGGCCTTCGCTGTCTCCTGCCCCCTGCTGTTCGGATTCAACACATCAGGTGAGACACGTGAGTACAGGTGAGATGCACGCACACGTACCCCCCCCCCCCTTCACACCTGTCAGACCCGTCAGAATAGATGAGGTGTTTGAAACCCCAGGTTGGGAAGTAGAGGAGATGTGGCCAGCCTCAGTCAGTCGGTCTCCTTCCTAGACCTCTTGTGTGGTGAAGCAATTGATCCGGGTCTTATGGATTGTTCATCATTTTAGAATGAACAAAGACTCTGTTTGGCAGTCTGAATATTGCACATGGGCCAATAGCAGTGAGGTCATCCCACTAATTAGAAATACTCATCCGGCTATGACAACATTTCAGCGCATGAGTTTGACACGAGACTCAACACAATGTGACTCCATTTATTTTAGATTCCTTTGCAAAGTTTGTCCGTGAGAGACGCCTCAACGGTGGTGTGGGTTTATAAACAAAGCATGAGGGTTTCTGAACAGAGTTCTGCCGTCGCTGTGTTTCCTGGCGTTATTTCAAGCCTGGGTCAACGTGGTGGCCTCACATCGCGGTTTTCTCCTCATGGTTTGTTTTCTTGTCCTGCCTCCCTCAGACGACCCAACAGTCTGCTCCATCTCCAACCCCGACTTTGTCATCTACTCATCGGTGGTCTCCTTCTACCTGCCGTTCACTGTCACCTTGCTGGTGTACATCCGCATCTACATCTTCCTCAGGAAGAGGAGGAAAAGGATTGCCTTCCGCCAAGCCGGCAGCGGCAAGGTCCAGCCTGGCGCCGCCCAGCCTTCCGTGGTGAGAACGCGGCCGTGGGCTCCCACGGGGACCGTGAAAAAATGCTTGGACGTGAGTGCATGCACACTTGCACACGCGCACACACGCAAACGCAAACATCTGCATATCCGTGTGCCCTCGTAGAGGAGGTGGCACGTCGCGATGAATTAAAATCACGGCGCACTCTCCCTCATTCACGGAGCAGAGAGCGCATGAGGCACCTGTCGCGGGGACTGACAATGACGAAATGTCCGCCGTCACTGTGTGAAACGCGTGCAATTGCCATGGCTACTAAGAGAGGCGGTTTACCAGGTACTAGGGTCGGCTTGGCTGTGTGAGCGGCGAGGTCCGAGCCGACCTGTGTGAGGTGGTCGGAGGTTCTCCGCTGGGTGGCCGGGCTCAGGGGTCCGCTCATCATCTCTCAGGGCGGCCTGTGTCATGATGCGGGTTCTGAGTGGTTTTTGGCTTGGGGAACCTCCCTGTTCGTCATGGTCCACTGGTGAATTCTCCTTACACCAGAGTTGAGTGTAGAGTCCCATCCGTGACGTGACAGTAGTCGGTTGATTGATGTTCAAAGCGAAACAATGTCGTCAAACAATTACATGTTCATTCTAAACCAGTGTATTTGGATCACACTTATTACATTGATTTAATTGATTTTCTTTTTACTGAGATTAACTTGTTTAGCTTTTCAATAGGTGACTAAGGTCGTGTGCGATGTTTCCTTTCTCCTTCCCTGCTTCCCCCTTCCCCTCCCTCCCTCGTGTGGTGCCTGTTGTAGGATGAGTCTGTCGTCACATGTATCCCTCTCTCGTCCCTGTCATCCGTCTCTCCCCAGGAAACCTGTCTGCAGGAGGACAACCCCCGGGAGAAGAGAGACCTGTCCCCCATCAGAATCAAAGTGGTAAGACAAGTGTGTGTGTATTAGCTTCCTTCCTTTGGTAGCTTTAGCCGAAGTGGAGAGGAACCGGCTGTGTGTGGATGGGCATTCTTGCCACACTGTTGTTGACTTCTAAATGACTGACTGACTCTTTCTGATAACTGACTGTTAATGGATCTTGTGACATTCAGAGATTCTTTGCTGTGTGTGTGTGTGTGCGTGTGTGCGTGTGTGCGTGTGTGCGTGTGTGCGTGTGTGCGTGCGTGTGTGCGTGTGTGCGTGTGTGCGTGCGTGCGTGCGTGCGTGCGTGTGCCATTACTCGGTGCCCAGGGCTGTGAGGAAGCTGAAAATTGGAATTCTGAAACTCCTCGCCTCACTGCCTCTGAATGTGGATGGCAAGCTTGGGATTTCCCTATTTATTTTTCACACCAGCTCTCCCACAATCCACAGATTACTTCAAAGATGAAGGAAATTACAAGCCTTAATTTCCCCCTGACAACAGAGTTGCGAGAATTGGCTGTAGATGTTCAGATTGACAGGCAGCAACAGGGAAACAGGAAGGGAAGAGCTGCGAACCTGTGAATCTCTTTATTTCTACTCCTTTCCTCCTTTTGCCTTAGCCTTTCCCAGTCCTCTCTAACTCAGAAGACAAGCTACACAGTTGACCTTATCTTTGCTAGATGATGTTAGACGTGTAATCTCACTGGGACCTCCCTCACTGGGACCTCCCTCACTGGGACCTCCCTCCAGATCTCTGATCACTACTTGGTCTCCTTTTCTGTTTCTTTGCTGAACCCACTACTGGTCATGTTCTATTGCAAGTCCCCACTACATTCTCCCATCCTACTGTTTCTCACATCTGCTAAATACTTCTTAGTTTTATCTCCTGATTTTGCCTCTTCAAACATGCTTTCCTCCTCCACATCCTATAACACTCACTGTCTATTTCCTCCTGGCAAGTTTCACCCTCCCCGCCCACTCTTTTTTAAAATAGGTTTTGGGGGTATTTTATCATTTTTATAGACTGACAATAGGAGGCAGAGGTTATGGAGAATGGAGACTGGTATGTAGAGGAAGACAGAGACAGACAGTTGGCCAAGTCAGGGTTCAAACCCCTGTGTGTGTGGTCTGCAGGGTCAGTGTCTTGTCTGCAGGGTCATTGTGTGGTCCCCAGGGTCATTGTGTGGTCCCCAGGGTCAGTGTCTTGTCTGCAGGGTCAGTGTGTGGTCCCCAGGGTCAGTGTCTTGTCTGTAGGGTCAGTGTGTGGTCCCCAGGGTCAGTGTGTGGTCCCCAGGGTCAGTGTGTGGTCTTGTAGGGTCAGTGTGTGGTCTTGTAGGGTCAGTGTGTGGTCTTTTAGGGTCAGTGTGTGGTCCCCAGGGGGCGTAAAGTGACAAGCTACACTCTTGGATTGGATCCTACCTAGCAGAGTGCTCCTACCAGGAGACGTGGAGAACATCTGTGTCAGCTCCTACCAGGAGACG
The DNA here is from genome assembly GCA_016801175.1 of Esox masquinongy. Taxonomy (NCBI): domain Eukaryota; kingdom Metazoa; phylum Chordata; class Actinopteri; order Esociformes; family Esocidae; genus Esox; species Esox masquinongy. Next base: position 3,975 of record JACXGI010017710.1, read on the forward strand.
TGGAGAACATCTGTGTCAGCTCCTACCAGGAGACGTGGAGAACATCTGTGTCAGCTCCTACCAGGAGACGTGGAGAACATCTGTGTCAGCTCCTACCAGGAGACGTGGAGAAGATCTGTGTCAGTTCCTACCAGGAGACGTGGAGAAGATCTGTGTCAGTTCCTACCAGGAGACGTGGAGAAGATCTGTGTCAGCTCCTACCAGGAGACGTGGAGAAGATCTGTGTCAGCTCCTACCAGGAGACGTGGAACTGGCAACAAGTTCTCTCCGTACAACAAGTCACTTGGCTCTATCATATCCTCTCATGGCTTGTCCAGTCATTGCTCCAGTCAGATGCCACTCTGCTATCCAACCCCCACGCCACGACAGATGTTTCTGCGTGTCTGGCGCACATCTCCATTGGAGGCCAGCCCGGCACATCAAGCTCAAACCTACCTAGACGAAGCTCCTCTTACTCCAGATGAAGACCTGTCTCCCCCAACATCTCTACGTCACAGCTGAAAACGCCCACCCCTTTCCAGAGTCCGAAGAACCTTGGCGTGACCTTAGCCCTGTGGCACATAGACAATTGCAGTGTGGATATCGGGGGCTAAGATGTCCCCAGACAAAGCCAATCAGGCAGCTCCACACACTTTACCCCAACCACCAAACGGACATCAACACCAACCACCCTGAGAACCGTTGAGATCCCTTGGTACTGCTGATATAAACCAGTTAGCAATTAATTTAGAATTTAGTACATTTAGTACTTTTTTATCACAATTAAGGCCAGAGGAGGTGTGGTATATTGTGCTGTTCTCAGATATGACACAAGGCAGAGTGCATGGAAAGAAATAATGGGTTAAGCTGTTACGGATTTAAATTCTTATTGTGTACTACTCAACACTGATCCAAAGCATATTGGAGGATGGGTCCAATATGGGCAGACATTTTGTTGTTCCGCTGTTCTCATTTGTCACAGGTAAGTAGGCTACGTATTTGTTGTATGATAAATGTAAGGAACGCTGTTCCTGCCTTCAGGATGGCACTTCAGTCAACGGCATGTTTTCAGTTTTCTATGAAGTTTCCGATGCGTGTTGATGTAGTGATGTTGCCACTCCAGAAGGTTGCTGTAGTACTGGAGTACACCACCTCATCTCCTGACAAAAACGTTTTGGGAGGAGGTCAGAGGTGCCTCCCTTCTGACCTTCTCTTCCAATTGGTTTTTGTGTAAGAGGCGAGGAGTGAGGACACGAGAAATCAAGGAGGTTAACCTGACTGTTCCCTCCAGGAGACTGTAGAGCCGGCGGTGACCCCTAAAGGCAGCCTGCTCAGGGGGTGCCTGAGGCGTAAGCGACCCCGCACGGCCCCCGCGGAGAACGCCACACTGCCCCCAGTGGACATCCAGAACTACCGCAGCATCAGCCACGCCTCCTGCGGACGCACTGAGCACGAGCGCACCGAGAAGGAGGGATCCAAGGAGGAAGAGGAGGAGGAGGAGGAGCGCGTCCCTGCACGGAGGAGCTGCCAGGTCAAGGAGCTGTCCAATGGACGCACTCACACAACCCTCCAGCCCCACACCCAGTCTCAGGGCAGCCAGCAGCAGCAGCAGAGGGTTAGGAGCATGCAGAACAGGGAGAAGAAGGCCACACAGATGCTGGCCATCGTACTCGGTGAGTGGCTCTCTCCCTCTGTTGGGACATTTTGGGGGTGCTGTGCATTTTGTATCTCTGTTGTCTGATCATTGCTGCCTGATTCGACGGAGAATGCGTGGACCTTGGGAAGGCAGGAAACGAGAGGAAGAGAAAGGGATGTGAAAGGGTTCAAATATCTACTGGGAATGATGTCCTGAACGCTTTTGGACATCTCCGGGGTTATGGACATGGGCGTCATGGGTCAGAATCACCCTCTCTACTCTGATCCGTTACAGCCGTGATGTACCACAGCACAAAATAACCTGCATTTACACTACTGCACTGATAACAAGGGGGGAGAAATAGTAATCCACTGAAGTTATTTATTCATACGCTATAAAGCCATTGGCCCAAGAGAGGCATTGCTTAATTTGTGTGGGGATGTTGTGTTCACTGTAAGTCAATACAATTAAATTGAACAGGAGAGACATAAACACATACAGACAGAGAACAGATGTCCTCAGCCGAACACACTCCTTGGACTCTCTGATTTGTTTAAATGTCATTAGGTAGGCTCATTTATATGAGAGAAACAGGCTAATCATTAATTTTTTATAGGCTACTATTACTTTATAAAATGTTGTTGGCAACTTGTGTTTTTGTCTTGAAGCTAAAATTGAACAATTGTATTTGACAGACAAGAAAGTGTTCCGCTCATGCGATTCCAGTTACAGCTTAAACTGAAGAGTTAATATACATCTTATTTACATTGTCTGTCCATTTTTGTTGTTTTTGCAAATTTCTAGAAAACGGGTCTAAGGATTCCTATAAATCTGACATAATTAGGTGTAAACAGACCTTGTATACCTTCTGCATATCGAATTCACTAAATGTCCCAAAATGGGCTCCTTAGTAATTCACTGAAATGAGTTATTCACACACGATAACACAGTTGACCCAAGGGGAGGAGCTACATGATCAGTGGAGGGAGACGGGTTTACTGTTGCCTTGTTTACAATTCATTACCGTCATTGCTGGTTGCCTAGCACTAATTGGTGTGCAGCTCTTAACTATTAAGTCTTAATTACATCAGGACAACCTAAGGTCAAGCTGAAATGTAAATTCGATCTAAAGATGAATATCTAATCCATGAGACCAAATGCATGCGGTCAGACCATTCTCTCTCACTATCACGCTCTCTCGCACTCATCCTTTGTCTTTCTCACTAGCACGCACGCACGCACACACGCACGTACACACCCACACACACACATTCATAGACACACACCAGTGTGATCTCACAGCTCACATCAATACTCAATGTTTGATCAGGGGAAGACAAAAGACTAGAAATAGAGTGAAAGTAAATGTCCATAGGTAAAGAGAAAACTCAAAATGTTTAGGGTTAGATTTTAAGTTTAGAGTTAGGTTTTGTTAAGGGATAAGGTTTTAAGACAAAATATATGGAAAGTGGTTTCACATACTAAAAATAATATTTAAAAGCCTCTAAAGGTTTAGGTAGAACACCCTTGGATAGACTTTTAAATCTAATGTAAACATGCAAACTTGCTAGGTCTCGCCCCGTTCCTACAATGGTAGCATACAACATTTTGATAATCCCTGCTCCCCTGGAAGCAGAGAAACATCAACAGAAGTGTCTCATTCAGCTTAACATAGTACAGTATAACTCCTGGTTTGCTGGAGTAGTAAACTACTACACTAACCGGCTATAGTACATTACTGCAGTAACCTGCTACAGTACATTACTACAGTAACCTGCTACAGTACAATAATACAGTGCATTACTGCAGTACTGTAGTACTGTTTCAATCTGATTCTTGTATGATGCTGTGTGTAGAGGTATGGATTTGAACTCTGCCAGTGTGTTAGTCTTGTTATCATAAAATGCTAGAGGATTTTTGTTTCAGTTAAACCCATTAACCCGGTAGACAGGCTTGCTTCATGCCTGCCATGCCAGCATTCTCTGGCTGACCCTAAGGCCCAATGTATACGCTGTCTTTTAGGTTTATTTTTAAACTCCCTCGTTTTATCTCACTTTCCGTCTCTCATTCTGTCACTTTGTCTCCTTCTCTCCATCGGTCACGGTCTCCCCTTCTGTCTCCGAATTCCATTCTTTTCCCCTTCAACTCATTCCCATTCTCTCCCCCTCTTTGTCGCTCTCCATCTTTCTCTTTCATCCATCCATCTATCTCTCCCCGTCCCTCTTATTCTCCTCCCACGTCCTCCTCTGTTCATCCTTCAGGGGTGTTTCTGATCTGCTGGCTGCCGTTCTTCATGACTCACATCCTGAACACCCACTGCGGGACGTGTCACATCCCCCCAGAGCTCTACAGCGCCTTCACCTGGCTGGGCTACGTCAACAGCGCCCTCAACCCCGTCATCTACACCACCTTCAACATCGAGTTCAGGCGAGCCTTCATCAAGATCCTCAGCTGCTAAGGCCAATATGCTCCACGGTGACCGTGTCAGCCAGAAGGCCATGCTCTTCAACCGTGAGGCAGCTCGGGCCCGGCAGGCCATAGGTTCAGTGGCCTTGAGAAGTACAGAGCCTGAGTAGACATTGTCAGGGCAAGGAGTGAGTCTCATCAGGACCATGTGCTGCTGAGTCCCAGGGGACACCAGGCAACCAATCAGGTCAGGGCTCTGAACTCCAATGGACCTCTGATGGACACATCTGAGCATGGACATGAATACTTTGCCCCAGCCGTGGACACATTAGCCATGACCAGTCCATCTTCAGGGCCATGTCTCATTTTTATTGCAATCATCTTTGGCTGAGTGTACAGATCCGTAATGACCTTGTCCGACCATGGACTTTCTCTGAACCTCGCAGTGCACTGCACCTAACCCAATTAAGGGCTCTGCCTCTTGACATACCTCAGACCCGGCACGTCTGACCCGAACTGAATTTAATATGTCTGGCTTGACTGCCGTTGGACGGTTGCCTGCTCCAACTGGACACTGGAGACATGGAGGGAGGATGAGAGGGTATGAGAGTTTCATTTAACCAATACACATTGATTGATACACTGCTGGAGATTCAGAGATGGGTGGAAGACTGACAGAAGCAAGACGAGGACATGCTGATGGAATGGAGTTCCGTTTTACACATCCGCATAGGGAACAGGTGCTGGACACGAAGCTCAGCCAGAAGACACGAAATGCACTCTCACCTTCTGCTGCTGCCAAATGTGAGCTTTGTTTTAGCCACAGAGGGTTATACCCGGTCGTGGTTTCACCGTTTCACACCATCAGATGGCTTTCAGTGGACGACGGTGTACAACTCCATTCCCGATCTGATGTGCCTCCCAATTGGACCTAATATTCCCTTGTTGATGCACCGGGTTTACCGGACGTTGTTTGATCCAAGTCATTGCACTTTATGGTGAATGGATGGCATGCTAGCAGTAACTGATGACGTAGCAATGCAGTAGCAAGGGGTCATGACTTTACTGTTGAAGGTTCATGACTTTACTGTCGAGGGGTCATGACTTTATTGTCGAGGGGTCATAACTTTACTGTCGAGGGGTCATGACTTTATTGTCAACGGGTAATGACTTTACTGTCGAGGTGTCATGACTTTACTGTTGAGGGGTCATGACTTTACTGTTGAGGACACATTAATTTACTGTCAAGGGGTCGTGACTTCACTGTCGAGGGGTTGTGACTACCATCGAGGGGTCATGACTACCCTCGAGGGGTCATGACTTTTCCTTCAAGGGGTCATGACTTTTCCGTCGAGGGCTCATGACTTTATTCTCGAGGGGTCTTGACTTGAGTTCCGGTGTGTTCTAAGGGTCACTGGGTTTACTGTGATCATAATGTCCAGGACAGCCGTGCTTATTGTTACATCATCCACCCCAGTCCCCCTCACAGCCAATGCATGTGTAGTCAGGCTGTTACATTTGAATTGCAGTTGAGCTGTTCAAGTGAATCAGATACAGGTATGAATGGTGAGGTGTCATTTACGGGAAAGGTTTCTGTGTCGCGGTGAATAAAAGCAAAATGGACCACTTTGCGTCGGCTACTTGTCATCTATATATGTACAGACGTGCACACACAACTGTTTGGTGAGGGATTAGGTGTGTGTGTAGTGTGGAGAGGCAGACTGGGCTCTGGGGCAGAATACCAGCTGGACCCCAGCTGAGCCCTGAGAGGCTCACAGGAAAATGCAGAGAGAGAAGACGACAGCAGGCTGAAGATGACAAAAGAGAGCAAAGATGGACGCTGCCACAATAAGAGAGAAAGGACAAAAGGAAGCGAGGGAGGAAGACATGAAGGGAAGGAAGTAGAAGCCCCATTTATACCTGCTTCTCGCATGTGTCCATCATCCTGATGTTGTTCTGAGCTTGCTGTTGAAGGGAGAATCCACCTTAAGACACGATCAGAGGTGGTTTTTCGGTTTCCCCATTTAACTGTGAGTGACTGGAGGTGTTTAAGACATAATTAGGCACCACAACTGTATTTCTGAAATCCCGCGGCGGGAAAGTTCAGTCTGAGTCTAAATCTGAACAGAGTCATGTTTAGAAGCAATTTTTGTGGCTTTTGTGTGTTGCTGATTACTTGGCGTGTAGATATGGTTGTACACAGGACGGATCTGATCAATGATCCTGTCGGCCACGACATTGCAGGATAGTCAGGTTGTCAGGTTGAGTAAGTCTCTGGCTTTGTAACGACTACAGCCTAACTGGAGCCCTGTTCCCATACCTGACGGTAGTTTTTTTCAAAACAGGAGCGGTACTAGTTGCTACCGTTACTCAGGAGTTCGCTGGCTATTTAATCTTATTTGAGATCATGAAATTGCTGCTTCTGATGACTTCTCGTTGCAGGGAAGAGCTTGACATCGCTCTGACTTCTGTTATATTGCTGTTTTAACCAGGAAATACAGATGGCCCGTTTCTACCAGTGAAACGCACTTATGACGTGTTAATACCATATCAACAGACATTATTAGATAAATAGAGCAGCGTTGAAATCTTCCTTTGACATGTAAGGTTTGATACCATAATACAATGCGTCATTTATTCATCTACAGCTGTGTAAAGATGTGAGAACAATCAGAATGTGGACAATATCAGGAGAAAGGACACATGTTACCACTAGGCATTAACAGGGCATTGCGTTCAAGTGCCTTGGGGCCCAGCATAAGGGGCCACAAAGCACTGCCTGTGGGGGACAGGAAGATGCTGGACAGGGCTGCCTTGTCGCGTTGTGCTCCAGCCAGTCCCCGTGACTCCTTGGTGAGTGGCTGTGACTCAATTTTGGTAGTTGGCCGGAGAATGCCTTCTCCTCCAGGGCTTGTGTTCTAACCGAATCTTGCCGGTTGAGCGGGCAGTGTGATAAGAAGCAGAGCAGCTTGGCCAGATGTCCTTCGGAGCAAACATATTTCAAAAACATATCTCTCGCTTTGCTGTATCTGCTGCGGAGCTGTTGACATGAGGCGTTGCCGTAATGGTGAATTGGACGTCACAGAATCGGGAGGGGATGAAATGGGGTGAACTAAAAGCTTGGCTAGAGATTATAGCCCCGTTTACACAAACCTTTAATGTGCGTCCTTTTTCCTGATCCTGTCCTGATATTGTCCTTAACTTTACTTGATCTTGCTCTGATCTGTAAGATCTGATCACCATCAGATCACAATGTATGTTTTAATCATCTACACCAGTCTAAAAATCGTAAAATGGACAGGATCAGGACAAAGGGTGCATGTTACAACTAGGTATAAACAGGGCTGAAGGGTAGCTGAAGATACATGGATGCAGTCTGACAGAGGTCTTCTTAGGGTAAAAGATGGAAGACAATCAACACTGAGTCTACCCGAGAGATCTACACCTGCTCCCCCAATGTATCTCACAAATCACCTCACACTTCAGACAGTGTGTGTCTGTGAGTGAGAGCATAGAGCATACATTTAATAGAGGAAGAAACTACAACCCTATGTGTGTTGACTCTTGTTGCTTGCTCTTCTGGGTTTCAGGCTGGGCACCTGTAAAAGCACTTTGCGACAAATGCTAATGTAAAAAGGGCTTTATAAAATAAATGGGATTGATTGATATCTGCTAACTACATAGTGTTGGTCCTGTCATATGTGGGAAAAACTCATTGATCTTTTCCCCCCTGCTCTTTGACATTCACCCTCCCTTTCCTGGACACATACAGTGAGGGAAAAAAGTTTTTGATCCCCTGCTGATTTTGTATGTTTGCCCACTGACAAAAAAATGATCAGTCTATAATTTTAATGGTAGGTTTATTTGAACAGTGAGAGACAGAATAACAACGAAACAATCCAGAAAGACACATGTCAAAAATGTTATAAATTGATTTGCATTTTAATGAGTGAAATAAGTATTCGACCCCTCTGCAAAACATGACTTAGTACTTGGTGGCAAAACCCTTGTTGGCAATCACAGAGGTCAGATGTTTCTTGTAGTTGGCCACCAGGTTTGCACACATCTCAGGAGGGATTTTGTCCCACTCCTCTTCTCCAAGTCATTGAGGTTTCGAGGCTGACGTTTGGCAACTCGAACCTTCAGCTCCCTTCACAGATTTTCTATGGGATTAAGGTCTGGAGACTGGCTAGGCCACTCCAGGACCTTAATGTGCTTCTTCTTGAGCCACTCCTTTCTTGCACTGGCCGTGTGTTTTGGGCCATTGTCATGCTGGAATACCCATCCACGACCCATTTTCAATGCCCTGGCTGAGGGAAGGAGGTTCTCACCCAAGATTTGACGGTACATGGCCCCGTCCATCGTCCCTTTGATGCGGTGAAGTTGTCCTGTCCCCATAGCAGAAAAACACCCCCGAAGCATAATGTTCCCACCTCCATGTTTGACGGTGGGGATGGTGTTCTTAGAGTCATAGGCAGCATTCCTCCTCCTCCAAACACGATGAGTTGAGTTGATGCCAAAGAGCTCGATTTTGGTCTCATCTGACCACAACACTTTCACCCAGTTCTCCTCTGAATCATTCAGATGTTCATTGGCAAACTTCAGACGAGCCTGTACATTTGCTTTTCTTGAGCAGGGGGACCTTGCGGGCGCTGCAGGATTTCAGTCCTTCACGGCGTAGTGTGCTACCAATTGTTTTCTTGGTGACTATGGTCCCAGCTGCCTTGAGATCATTGACAAGATCCTCCCGTGTAGTTCTGGGCTGATTGCTCACCATTTTCATGATCATTGCAACTCCACGAGGTGAGATCTTGCATGGAGCCCCAGACCGAGGGAGATTGACAGTTCTTTTGTGTTTCTTCCATTTGTGAATAATCGCACCAACTGTTGTCACCTTCTCACCAAGGTGCTTGGCGATGGTCTTGTAGCCCATTCCAGCCGTGTGTAGATCTACAACCTTATCCCTGACATCCTTGGACAGCTCTTTGGTCTTGGCCATGGTGGAGAGTTTGGAATCTGATTGATTGATTGCTTCTGTGAACAGGTGTCTTTTATACAGGTAACAAGCTGAGATTAGGAGCACTCCTTTTAAGAGTGTGCTCCTAATCTCAGCTCGTTACCTGTATAAAAGACAACTGGGAGCCAGAAATCTTTCTGATTAAGAGGGGATCAAATACTTATTTCACTCATTAAAATGCAAATCAATTTATAACATTTTTGACATGCGTTTTTCTGGATTTTTTTGTTGTTATTCTGTCTCTCACTGTTCAAATAAACCTACCATTAAAATTATAGACTGATCATTTCTTTGTCAGTGGGCAAACGTACAAAATCAGCAGGGGATCAAAAACCTTTTTCCCTCACTGTAAGAGCAACTGTATGCCCCATAGACATGTTTCACTAAACAATAATAATTAACATAAAGTATATTTCTCCTTCAACAGAAACAGTAACTTAAATCTGAGTTAGTTAAACATGGATATTTTCTGTTAAAAACACATTTCCTCAGAATTTGCACTCAGGATACTGGGAAGTTGCATTTGCTGCCACAGTACAGCTGGAAGTGTGAGCGGCTTTCAAGTCATTGGCAACCTGAATTCAAGTAATGTTGATTTAAACATATGTTTGAAAGACCCAACAATCTGTGTTATATATGCATGAATAGTAAAAACCTATTAAATATTTATAATATTACAATATTTATTACAAAACAAATGACATGGTTGAAGCTAATTTTTTATTTCAAGAAAACAATTTCAGTTTGTATGAAGAAATATATACAATAAAAATCATCAATAAAATTCAAAACAATAAAAATCTCAATTTCTCCTTGGAAACCCCATTTTTAGTGATTTTAGTAGTAGCAGTGAGCTACGTCATAAACCAATAAAAACAAACTACATTTTGTCCATTTGAGGCCATTTTAAGTGAGAAAAACTTTTTTTTCTGTATTTTTTATCTGTAAGCTTCCTTGTCTGTTTTAACGATGTGTGTTTAATAAAACATGTTTGAAACAACAGAAACTACGGTCTTTGCATGGTTCTATCGTAATGCATGCAGTAGAGACATAGGTGTTTGTGTGTGTACGTTGGCTTGCATGTCATCTGCATGTACCTGTGTGTGTGTGTGTGTGTGTGTGTGTGTGTGTGTGTGTGTGTGTGTGTGTG
>JACXGI010017711.1:0-14127 GCA_016801175.1 Esox masquinongy
GTTGTGTGTGTGTGAATGGTAAGGTATGTGGTGTGTGTGTGAATGGTAAGGTCTGTCGTATGTGTGTGAATGGTAAGGTCTGTCATGTGTGTGTGAATGGTAAGGTCTGTCATGTGTGTGAATGGTAAGGTTTGTTGTGTGTGTGTGTGAATGGTAAGGTGTGTTGTGTGTGTGTGTGTGTGTGAATGGTAAGGTGTGTTGTGCGTGTGTATGAATATTAAGGTGCATTGTGTGTGTGTGAATCGTAAAGTGTATTATGTGTGTGTGTGTGAATGTTAAGGTGCTTTGTGTGTGTGAATGGTACAGTGTGTTTTGTGCGTGTGTGTATGTGTGTGAATGGTAAGGTGTACTGTGTGTGTCTTTGTGTATGTGTGTGTGTGTGTGTGTATGTGTATGTGAATGGTAAGGTGTGCCGTGTGTGTCTTAATGTACTGAATGTATGAGTTAGAGAGGATGTCACTGAATGTGTGGGTTTGTGTCTGCTTTGGGCATGTTTTTAAATCACTTATTTGACAGAGCTTCTCTTATGAGTGTCATGGGAGGAGGTGAGGAGATGTGTCCTCACAGATTTTCTGATAACCAGCAGTTCAGAAGGTTGGAGGATCATACAAGCTACACCAGAACTTGGGCTATTCACGCTCTACATCAATTTGGATAAAAGCTTTCACTACATGACACTTTTATTGTATTTTGGTTTTATATTTTTTACAGTAAGAGCAGGAGCAGGACACCGCTGGGACTAATTCGTGATGTTTTACCACGGTGGTAAAGGGAATATCAGATTTGATATATAAAATGTAAGTGATATTTCAGAGATCAGGTGGAAGCAGTCCTACTCAGGATGTTAACAACACCGGAAACAAACACACTTTCATGAAATAACATTACTGCAGGGATTTTATGGCCAACTGTTTTTCTACAATATCGTTGAGTATTTACTGTGGTGGCCAAAAGCTATTCAGGAAGTTACCCATCGAAGTTGGTACGAATTGGACAGTGTGTGTGGCTCTCCCTACGTGTACGCGTGTGTGTGTGTGTGTTTGTGTGTGTTAGGCTGTATGTGCGTGTGTGTTTGTGATACACCTCATCTCTGTACACACCTGAGTTAGCCAGAGCAATAGCCTTGAGAGTGACAAACTCTTCCTTCTCCAGCTTCATGGCTTTGTATTTCTTCACCAGCTGCAGGATGGCGTTGTTCAGGTCCAGTAGGCCCGCCAGCTTGGACTGGTCCTCGTCCATGATGTAGTCCTCGGCGTACACCAGCTTGTCCTCGAAGGACAGCGAGCGGTACACCACCCTAAGAATGAGGATCTCCATCCAGGCGCTCTGCAGGAGACTCATCTGGTCCGCCAGGGACAGCGTGGAGAACCCTGAGGGGAGAGGGAGCGGAGGTAAAGGGTTAAACTCACCGCAGGGTCTGTAGGACAGTCGGAGGGGACTAACATTGTCCTGTGTGCCCCCGCGCGGAGGTTGAGAGACAGAGCTGTTGGTGGGTGGGAGGAGAGACAGACTTGACATGCCTAACTGAAAAAATGTCCACGCATGAATTCTAATCCACCTACTGGCTCACATCCCCCGGTAGATGCAGGGTCACGGTCTGTGTCGTTAGAAACCAGTGAAGATGGGGCATTCTTACAGGCTTTGGGTCGGGATGGAGGGTGGAGCTGTGATGGCGTTTGGGTCTGGTGCCTCGTGGTTCTGGTCTGGGGAAGACACCAATACTATTTGATGTGTGATTTGAATTCAGGGGAAGTACTTTCAGCCTCTCTACCCCATACCCATGGTGACCAAGGGCCTCCTTCGCCTTACTAGCCCAGCGCCCAGGGCTCTCCTCTGGGGACAGAGAGGCCTTATCTCCCCCTGAACACACACACCATGGATCAATGCAAGCCATCACCACCACTCACACTAATGGCTAGCCTAAAAACTACCTCCCTGTCTACTCCTGTCTCTTTTGACTCCTCCTGCCTGCCTACTCCTGTCTCTCTTGATTCCTCCTCCGTCTACTCCTGTCTCTGTTGACTCCTCCTCCCTGCCCACTCCTGTCTCTCTTGACACCTCCTCTCTGTCTACTCCTGTCTCTCTTGTGTCCATCTTTCTTGACTATCTATCTATCTATCTATCTATCTATCTATCTATCTATCCATCCATCCATCCATCCATCCATCCATCCATCCATCTATCTATCTATCTATCTATCTATCTATCTATCTATCTATCTATCTATCTATCTATCTATCTATCTATCTATCTATCTATCTATCTATCATCTGTCTATGTCTTTGTCTTCTTCCTGTACATCTCAGTGTAGATCTCCATCAGTATAAGAGGATGAACAGGCAGGATCTTCACCATGTGATGAGACTCCCTGGCAGCAGATTATTTCTGATGACAGTGTGTTTATTATGTATATTCTGGACCCAAATGGAGGATGTCAGAATGGGTAAGATCTTTAAGAAACAGATTTACTAACATGGAAATCTCTTTCTCTCCGTAATGGAACACCTGCATATTCACACCCTCCTCCCAGCTGTCCTCTTCCCTGCTCTGCTCAAACACCTGGTCATTCACACCTGCGTGTGTGTGTCTAGAGGAGCCTTATGAAGGAGCATGAAGGGGGCAGTCCAGATGCACACCTGTCAGAGGTCTGGTTCCATTTCAGTGCATTGTGTGTGTGTGTGTGTGTTTGTGTGTGTGTGCGCTCTCAGTTAAGACATTCAACTGTGGGAATGGGCAAATCTTAACATCTGTTGTGCAGAAAATCCTCTGGAGATTATACGGTGTGTGTGTTTGAGAGACAGGTGTGTGTGTGTTTGAGAGGCAAGTGTGTGTGTGCTATTTGAGGCAGGTATGTGTGTGTTTGAGAAGCAGGTGTGTGTGTGCTTGAGAGGCAGGTGTGTGTGTTTGAGAGGCAGGCATGTGTGTGTTTGAGAAGCAAGTGTGTGTGTGTGAGTGTGTGTGTGTTGGAGAGGGTAGGTGTGTGTGTTTGAGAGGGTAGGTGTGTGTGTATTTGAGAGGCAAGTGTGTGTGTGTTTGAGAGGGAAGGTGTGTGTTTGGTTGAGAGACAGGTGTGTGTTTGTTTGAGATGGTAGTTGTGTGTGTTTGAGAAGGCAGATGTGTGTTTGTGTGTTTGAGAAGGCAGGTGTGTGTGTGTGTTTGAGAAGGCAGGTATGTGTGTGTTTGAGAGGGCAGGTGTGTGTGTATTTGAGAGGGCAGGTGTGTGTGTATTTGAGAGGGAAGGTGTGTGTGTATTTGAGAGGGAAGGTGTGTGTGTGTTTGAGAGGGAAAGGTGTGTGTGTGAGCAGTGGGTCATCTTGCTGTCTTCCTGAGCTGATCACTAGTGTCAAGGCAGCTCATTATGTTGGAGTTCCAGGCTATTGTTTATAACAACTGTTCATGTATTATCCACTACTGGTGACATCTCTGATCACATTAGGGGCTGTGGAGGGCTGGAACACTGTTGGTGTGTCATCCACACACACACACACACACACACACACACACACACACACACAGCACTGTGAGCCAGGTGGCAGCACCTCCACTACTACTTAATAAAATCATCAGAAGGGATTAAAGATGAATTTCTTAAGGGGGTCTTTAATACCCCACTCCTCTGGAGGGGAAGGAACAAGAGATGGAGGCTGGCATGGCTCAAATTAACACACAAAACAGGTATAACACCACCTCCGGCATGGGGAAGGAGGGAGGAGGAGGGAGATGTGGGTTTGTGCTGGAGGGCTAGAAACCAAATGAAGAGGATTGGTGAGTTGATGTTCAGTAGAAGCTCCTTGGTGAGGAGACAGCAGTGTTGGGTTGTTCAGTAGACGCTCCTTGGTGAGGAGACAGCAGTGTTGGGTTGTTCAGTAGACGCTCCTTGGTGAGGAGAGACAGTGTTGGGTCGTTCAGTAGAAGCTCCTTGGTGAGGAGACAGCAGTGTTGGGTTGTTCAGTAGACGCTCCTTGGTGAGGAGAGACAGTAGTGTTGGGTCGTTCAGTAGATGCTCCTTGGTGAGGAGAGACAGTAGTGTTGGGTTGTTCAGTAGACGCTCCTTGGTGAGGAGAGACAGTGTTGGGTTGTTCAGTAGACGCTCCTTGGTGAGGAGAGACAGTGTTGGGTTGTTCAGTAGAAGCTCCTTGGTGAGGAGAGACAGTGTTGGGTCGTTCAGTAGATGCTCCTTGGTGAGGAGAGACAGTGTTGGGTTGTTCAGTAGACGCTCCTTGGTGAGGAGAGACAATGTTGGGTCGTTCAGTAGAAGCTCCTTGGTGAGGAGAGGCAGTGTTGGGTTGTTCAGTAGACGCTCTTTGGTGAGGAGAGACAGTAGTGTTGGGTCGTTCAGTAGAAGCCCCTTGGTGAGGAGAGACAGTGTTGGGTCGTTCAGTAGAAGCTCCTTGGTGAGGAGAGACAGTGTTGGGTCGTTCAGTAGAAGCTCCTTGGTGAGGAGAGACAGTGTTGGGTCGTTCAGTAGAAGCTCCTTGGTGAGGAGAGACAGTAGTGTTGGGTCGTTCAGTAGAAGCTCCTTGGTGAGGAGAGACAGTGTTGGGTCGTTCAGTAGAAGCTCCTTGGTGAGGAGAGACAGTAGTGTTGGGTTGTTCAGTAGAAGCTCCTTGGTGAGGAGAGACAGTGTTGGGTTGTGTCCCACCTCAGGGAGAGGCAAAGTAAGGAAAAGTAGAGGAAGTTTTTGTGTGTTTTTTTGTAGAAGGGTGGGGGGGGGCTGTGGCATGGCAGATGGACTGATTCCATAGCCTGCAGGGTTTTCCTGTGCGCCACCAAACCCCCTACACACACGCACACACACACACACACACACGCACACACACACACACACACACACACACAGCTATTGGTAAATAATTAGACTTACACATTCCACAGACAATCGTCAACCATCTCTCCTCTCCCTCCTCCTCTCCCTCCTCCTCTCCCTCCAACCACACCAATAATTAAAAGCACCATGATTAGTTTATTGAGTGGAAGGAGGAACGTTTTTTTTTTTTATTGAGGTCCATCAATGATGTTATCAGGGGCAGTAGCTCGGCTTCCCCAGCTGTCATCCCTGTGCTGCCATCCAATTCTTCTTATCAGCCTGATTAATACTAATACTGCTTCAGGACGCATTCATTAACAGATACGCATCTCTGTTCTCATTGCCAATCGATACGGCGGAGAAAAGGAGCGTCAATGTGAATTTAGTGCTGATGATGGAGGGAGAGGGGTATTGACGTGGGAGAGGGAAGAAGAGAGAGAGAGAGAGGGAAGAAGAGAGGGAGATCGAGGAATTCCGGGGTTCTTTTATACCTGTGATTTCATTTCACAAAAGAGCTACTCTTTAAACTCTAATTGCATTTCCTCCCTGTCAAGTGTGCCTCAGCTCGCATTGTTACGGAGACATCTGTGGTGTGTGTGTGTGTCTCTCTCTGCCTCATCTCTCATTGTTAAATAGGAACCTGTGGTGTGTGTGTGTGTGTGTGTGTGTGCGTGGGTGCATGAGCGATCATGTGTGTACTCTAATCTAGATAAGATTATGAAATCGACTGATAAGGTGATCTAATGAGTGATGGTGAGATTCAATTAAAACCAGTGTCCTTGATAAATAGTGTCCACTTCATTAAAACCCAGTCTATCTATCTTCACGCCACACAAAAGTCAGCTTACTATAAAGATGACTATAAGCTCAGTGAGGGCTGTTGCTGTTGGCCTTGCCTTCTCCTCCCTCCCTCCCTGCTCTCCTCTCCTCTCCTCCCTCCCTCCCTCCCTCCCTCCTGTCCTCCCTCCTCTCCTCCATCTCCTGGCTCAGTGAACTGCTCGATACGTCGGGCATGGTATGTGAGTACAGCCTATATGTGGTTTTGTTAGTTTGTTTGTTCTTGTGTCAATGTCAATATATGTTGCATGTGCTTGTATGAGCAGGTTACGGATGTTTTCATGTATGTGTAAGTGTGTGTGTGTGTGTGTGTGTGTGTACATGATGTATGTGTGTCTGTTACCTGCTATCAGAAATGACATTCATGTTTGTGCCACATCAAGAAGGTCTGACAGAAGAGGCTGAGGTGCATTCATGCAGACTTACATTCTACTGGGCACCAATACACACACACACACACACACACACACACGCATACACACGTCTGTCCCACAACCCTGCAGCCTGTGTGTCTGCCAAATCAGTCCTGACTGCACGTTAACACCCCAGACAGCTGAACAGCCTGTGTACCCACCCACCAACACACACACACACACACACACAACCCCTCAGGATAGAACCCACCTCACACACACACACACCGCCCACTCACCAGTCTCTACCAAGCTAAATGTGGGTTTCTCATGGTTGCAGGGGAAATAGCGTGTGGCTGATAACTGATCATGATGCTCAAGTGTGTGTGCTTGTCTGTGTGTGTTTGTCTGTCTGTGTGTTTGTCCGTGTGTGTTTGTGTGTCTATGTGTATGTGTGTCTGTGTTTCTGAGCGTTAATAATGTGACAGGACCGAGGAGTACCAGGAGAGTGCGTACTCCTGATCTACTGTGATTCCGTGACACACGGGGGAGTTTCACACTCTGTGGAGACCAGCAACACAACGCAGCACTAATAAGTAATTGACTTCTCGGTTGTCACAACACAGGAGGCCAGCTAGTGGAGACTAACAGTCAACTGGGGGTTAAGGCCAGTTTAGACACACTGCTTAGACCTGTGAAGTCTTAGAGTAACAGACCGGGGTCAGGGTTCAGGCTTAGGCCTAGGCTAAGGGGCTAAAGCAAAGGTTAGAGTAAGGGGTTAGGGTAGGGGCAGTGCTCAGAACAGGATCCGGCACCTCTCAGACTGAGGCGCCTGTTTAACACGGATCCGGTATTTGTTGTGTATTATTTGTCTTGGTCCATCACTGTGTGGGCTTCCCACTGTAAACATTCCACTAAAAGCGTTCAGGGCTCATAAAGTTGCCTATTCCAGCAGGCCCTTGTTGCAGCTTTGGCACCGCCTGACAAGACTGTGAATGTTTTAGCTTTGTATTGTCTGTTATTTACACAGCTGATGTGATTCGTTTGCAACAAATTCTTCCCTTTGTCGAGCTGGCACAGCAGGTGAAACGCTATGCTCGGCTCCTAAGATATATATTTTCGGGTCAAAGGTTATGGTTGGGGTTTAGGAATAATGTAGAAGATTAGGGTTTAGGGACAATAACTAACCCTGGTCAAATGTCTTGTCAGAACACGCAGACCGTTGAACACTGAGGCTACACCATCACCACTGACACAAATAATGACCCAACTTCCTGCCTATGGGGCAAGAGATACCACCCATGCAGGACTCGTGATGAAAGGTTAACTTGTGTGTCTGGCAGCATGTCTGTTTGTGTACAGTATGTGAGTGTTTGTGTGTGTGTGTGTGTGTGTCTAGAGACACACTCCAGCCTAGCTACACACACACACACACACACACACACACACACACACACACACACACACACAAATACCACGTGATTGGCTAGGCAATGGCAGACCTCCTGTGGCTCACACACACACGCACAGATGTAAACACACTTACACAGACACACACCATAGCTGACCCAATTAAGGAGCGAGGCTAGAAGTGATGATGAGGACACAGGAAACAGACACAGCTAATTTAGAGGAACAATTTCAAATGTAATATCTGATAAGAATATAAGAATATCTACATATAAGAATATCTACAATTCAACTGTAGAGAAAGAATAGAATTACATTGCCACAGATCAAAAATTCAGCTTTGGCAGCTATGAAGGGGCAAGTTTTCAATACGCCAGAAATTCTCCTGTGATGAAACCAATCCAATGTATATTCTCTGAAGTCACTACAGAGATGTGGGCTACAGAGATCATGCCAGAGGGCATGCTGGGTAGACGTACTAAGTCGGCCGACCATTGAACACTTCTTGGCTTGTAGAGTCCAACCCCCAGACAGTCCTAACCATTCCAGTTACCCCCTCCTCTCCACTCAAGACTCGCTCCTAAGAGCGTGTGTGTGTGTATCTGGTATTTATGGAGACATGTTTTGTGTATGTGTGTGCGTGTGTGTGTATGTCTATATGTGTGTATTAAGCGTCTATAGTCTTTGAAGGCCCGGTCTGACGACTGCTTTGATCTTGTTTTCTTTTTTCTTATCTGCAGCACAGAGAAACACACACACACACTCCTGACCTAACAGTTCAGGGACAGATTTTGGGGAGAGCGGTTGAGAAAAGGATGGAGAAGATAGAGACACATTTACATTCCATGAAGAAGGGATGCTTAGGTCCTTCAAGTACAGGTGGGTGTGTGTTTTTCTGTGAGTATGTGTGTGTTTGAGTATATGTGCGAGAGTGTGTGTGTTGTGACTGTGCGTGTGCTGTGTAAGTATGTGTGTGCTGTGTGATTATGAATGTCTGTGATCCACATTTAGGTGGAAACCTGAAAAAGGTGTTTTGGCAGGTCTGGCTCAGGAGTTGGGCAACATGTTATAATTGGGGTTATTTTCTGGTTCTGGCATTGCCAGTTAGGGTTAGGCGTTATGGCTAAGTTTAGTTTAGGCATAAAGGTTAGGTTTATGAGGTTAATTTTAGGGTATGGTTAGGGTTAGAGTTAGGGCTATGAAATAAGGAACATGGATTTCTGGGGCATGGCTACGTCTCAGGTCCCAACAAGGAAAGAAAGACAAACGTGACAGCGTGTGTGGGCGTCGGCAAAACATATCCCCTCCCATCAGATCCCCTCCCATCTGATCCCCCCTCTCAACAAAGAACATTCTGGATTCAGCTCCTCCCCTGACCCATGCCAGACCTAACCCTTTCCCACCAGACTGACCTTGGACCAGTGTCTAGGGCCATCCTACCCTGACCTCTGACCCCTAGTGAATAAACATTAAGACCGGCTCTCCTCAGGGATAGCCTAAACACACTCAGGGGTCCTTTCTGTCTTCAGACAGAAAGAGAGAGAGAAGATCCACAGTAAAGCTGAGAGAGAGTACAAGAGAGGTATTGCAGAGGCTATGGTAGAACTGGGTAATGTATTTCCATTACTGAGAGAACTGAAACACATGGTAATATGATAGACATCTCTGTGGTGGAGGAATACACATACAACATGTTTATATCATACTGTAAAATGTAGTCATCTCACTAAAACACAAAATTAAAGAAACAACTGTATAACTTGGGATTAAGATGAAAACTCTTCCAATGTCTATGAAATACAAATGAAATCCGAGAAAGATCAGATTGAGAATACATGCATATTTATACATTTCACACAGTGACAAGAAGACTGGCATGTGTTTACTGTTTAGGCGACAAAATCTATTCTTTTCTCTCCATCTCTCCAACCCCCTCTCTCTCCATCTCTCCAACCCCCTCTCTCTCCATCTCTCCAACCCCCTCTCTCTCCATCTCTCCAACCCCCTCTCTCTCCATCTCTCCAACCCCCTCTCTCTCCCGTAGCCTGAAGGAGGTGGAGAGCAGCAGCCTCTTCTAATCAGGTACAGAGACAGACAGACCTGCTTCATTCCAATGCTGCTACTAATTATCAATCTCACCCCTTACTAACTGAATACATTACAGACAATCTGCACTGCAGATTCATGCTAAACATTCCTGTGTGTGTGTGTGTGTGTGTAGTTGTGTGTGTGTAAGCGTGTGCTTGTCTAGGTGTATGTGTGTGAGAATGTGTGTGTCTGAGTGCATGTAGGAACGTCTGTGTGTTTTTTGCTGTCACTCTACTTTCTGACTTAATTAGACTAGGAAGGACGACAGACAGCGGCTTCTGGCGGCGTCACTGAGGCAGGTTGCCGGGGTCTGAGCTGGTCGCCGAGGTCCCCCGGCAACAGTAAAGCTCTCCGTCTCCGTGGAGACGCCAGATGGAGTGACATTAAGATGGTTGCAGAGGAGCCATTTGAAATAATAAAATATCAATATTTACATTTTAATTACCCCCTCTCCCTCCCTGGGAGCCTTTGTCATACTTGATAGAGACAGGAGAGAGAGAAGATGGATAAGTGAGAGGAACTGAGAGAGAAGAGGTAGAGAGTGTGGTACAGAGAGAGGAGAAGGGTGAAGCAGAAGATGAGAACCAGCAAGGGAGAGAAAGAGGTAGAGAGAGAGAGAGGAAGTGAGAGAGGGAGAGAGAGAAGATGAGAACCATTTAGGGACAGAGAGGAAGAGATAGAGAGGGAGAGAGAGAGGTAGAGAGCGTGGGAGAGAGAGGAAGAGTTAGAGGGAGATGAGATGAGAATCAGTGTGTGTGAGTATTTTTCTGGGTGTGCTTGAGTGTTTGTGTTCATATTTGTGACAGAGAGCCAAATGACCATACAGACTAACTGATGCTTTCATGTGTGGAGAAGGACTTTGTTCTACACACCAGGCCTGAGAACACAGAGCTGCCTTCCTCTTCCCCTTCATTCTCCCCATCCACCACGCCTTCCACCTCTCCTTCTACCACCCTTTCATTTTCCCCTTCTACCTCTCCTTCCACTTCCCCTTCCATCTCTCCTTCCATCTCCCCTTCCATCTCTCCTTCCATCTCCCCTTCCATCTCTCCCACATCTCCTTCCACATCTCCTTCCATCTCTCCTTCCATCTCCCCTTCCATCTCTCCTTCTCCTCTCCTTCCATCTCTCCTTCATTCTCCCCATCCACCTCCCCATCCACCTCTCCATCCACCTCTCCATCCACCTCTCCTTCCATTTCTCCTTCCATCTCTCCTTCCACCTCTCCTTCCATCTCTCCTTCAATTTCCCCTTCCATCTCTCCTTCTCCTCCCCATCCATCTCTCCTTCCACCTCTCCTTCATTCTCTCCTTCCATCTCTCCTTCCATCTCTCCTTCATTCTGCCCTTCCATCTCTCCTTCCACCTCCCCATCCATCTCTCCTTCCACCTCTCCTTCATTCTCTCCTTCCATCTCTCCTTCATTCTGCCCTTCCATCTCTCCTTCCACCTCCCCGTCCATCTCTCCTTCCCTCTCCTTCACTCTCTTTCCCTCTCCCCTCTCCCTTGTCAGTTTTGTGCTGATGTCAGCAGGATTGACCCTGTGTGGTGGGATTTCTGTTGGGGGAATTAGGGATGTGTACACACGACTCAGAAGCTTACACACACATGCACGTGTTTACGCTAAGATGCTGCATCTACATGCCGGCAGACATATTTGATCTCAACACGTTCTCACACCTTCTATCCCAAACACACACACACACACACACACACAGCACAACAGGACTTCTGTCCCTGTTTCCAAACATAAGGAGAGAAGAGCAAGGCCAAAATGTCTGGCAGGCAGACAGGGGTGAAGGGCTCAGGTTATATGAACCTGTGTGTGTGTTTGTGTGGGAGTGTGTGTGTGTTTGTCTCCAAGGGGATGCCAGGACATATATTCACAGGGATTAAATCATTTTCCCTTACTGATCAATTAACTGGAATCCGACAGCCTATCGATCAATATCGGGGTTATCCTTTAAGAACATGATCCTCCTACTATATTCTACCTGTCTAACTGTAGCCACAATAATAAGACACACCATTTATAACCCTACAGAACCATTTGAGATTATATTTGTGTGTGTGTGTTTGTATTAGAAATAAACTCCCTAATCTCTTCAATATGAGAATCGACGGCCTGCCCGGATTAATTTCATATTTAAGGATTAAAACTCTCAAATATGATCAGCCATGACAAACACTGAAGAGAGAAACAGACAATGGAGGGGGGGCAGAGAGATTAAGCAACAGAAAGAGAGAGAATATGGGGGATGGAGAGAGAGAGGAGAGGCGGAGAGGGAGATGGGGTGGAGGGAATGAAGGAGATGAAAAAGAGAGAGAGAGAGAGAGAAAGAAAGGTGATGGAGCCAGGGAGAGTTAAAGAGATAGAGAGATAGCCCCTCTCTTCTAGGAGGCCTTAATGCTTTCAAGACGGGACATTACCCCATTCTACCGCCATGAGCACCTTTTAATTTCTGAAAAAGCCATGGCTGAAAATCTTAATTAATTGTTCCATACTGCTTCAGGGTCATTATGCATGGCAATAAAGGACGTGTAATTATGAAATTTTACAGCCATTACGGAGGCTGAGAGATCGTATGTCATCATCAGATCTGGCCAATGGTTTGGCGAAACACACACGGCGGGCTGGATGGGGCACGCACACACACAGGCAAGTCAAGAAGGAACGCACAGACACACACACACACACACACACACACCCACACACACACACACCCACACACACACACACGCACACACACAGCCAGACACACCAACGAGCATGCACACACACATGCTTGATGGAGTACACCCAAACTGATGTGTCAAGCTCAGACAATAACCCCAGCTCCCAGCCACCCAGCCAGCTACAATACAGCTGCCCACAGATGAAACATCAGATCAAGATTAAATAGAAACCTGCACATAAACGCTACCGCAATGGCCAGCGTGTGTGTGTGTCTGTGTGTGTGTGTGTGTGTTCAGAGCTTGTGTGTGCAGGGGGCCCGCAATAATAGAGAATGATAGGTGTGTCTACTCAGTGTGTGTGTCTGTCTGTCTGCGTTTGGGTCTGTATGTGTGTCTGTGTCTATGTGTGGGTCTGTGTGTGTCTGTGTGTCTGCATGTGTGTGTCTCTGTGTGTGTCCGTGTGTGTGTGTGTGTCTGCCTTTGTGTGTGTGAGCCCAGCGAAGCGTCTCCAGATGGATGCAGATCACAGGGAAACACAAAACAAGGCGTAATGTGTGGAGGCAGGTGGGAGCGGAGGACACGCAGCCACCTCGTAGCCGTCTCAATCACACACACACTGAAGCAATATACATCTTCATCAAACTGCCAGCCAGAGGATGTCTGCTGTAGCCCCGTACGCTGATCAAACCAGGTGATGTCTGCTGTAGCCCCGTACACTGATCAAACCAGGTGATGTCTGCTGTAGCCCCGTACACTGATCAAACCAGGTGATGTCTGCTGTAGCGCTACACGCTGATCAAACCAGGTGATGGCTGTTGTAGCCCCGTACGCTAATCAAACCAGGTGATGTCTGCTGTAGCCCCGTACGCTAATCAAACCAGGTGATGGCTGCTATAGCCCCATACGCTGATCAAACCAGGTGATGGCTGCTATAGCCCCATACGCTGATCAAACCAGGTGATGGCTGCTGTAGCCACATACGCTGATCAAACCAGGAGCATCGGGAGAGGGCGCCGACACATCCTGTATAACCATGGTGGGCTCTGCCATGCGCCGTGAGAGAACCCCCCCCTCCCCCCCGTCTGAACGAGACCATCCAGTCCTCCGCCTCACCGGGAGAGGGGGATGAAAAGAAGGGGAGAGGAGAATGAAAGGAATACGCTGACGGAGGAGGAGGAGGGTAACGACCTGCCAGGGAAAGCCAGTGGCAATATCCCATCCTGGAGGAGCTGAAAAGAGCCACGCTGCTGTTGAAACACAAAAGGATAGAAGGACTTTCAAACGAACAGATGAAGGGAGGAGGAAAAAGGATATGTTGGACAGCTTCCACACTGGAGCTCTATTAGAATTAGAATCTGGATTAAAATTTCAAAGAAGGAATAAGAAAGAGAGGGACTGTGAAACTGGCCATTGAGGGGTATTGGTATGGAATGGTGTGTTTGTGTGTGTGAGTGTATGTGTGTGTGTGAGTGTGTGTGTGTGTGTTTGAGGTACAAGACATCCTCTATAATTAAGAGATTAACCACACTGAGTTGAAAAACGTTTCTGCTGAAACCACTATTATTGAGAGAGAAATAGGGAGAAAGGAGGAAAGAGAGCAGAGATAGAGACAGAGACCAAGAGAGATAGAGAGGGGAGAGATAGGGGAAATAGAGTGATAAAGGCAGAAAAGGATAGAGGGAGAAAGGGGAGAGTAAAACAGAGTTGAGGAGCAGCACCAGTAAAGCCCTATTGTACAGCAGCAGTATAACAATGAACAGCTGTCTGTATTACCTTAACAATAGAGCTGTTAGCTGCCAACTACATCTCTTCAGTCACCGTCCTGTAAGTTCCTCTATCATCACCCACACTGGGTCTCTTCAGTCACCGTCCTGTAAGGGCCTCTATCATCACCCACACTGGGTCTCTTCAGTCACCGTCCTGTAAGGGCCTCTATCATCACCCACACTGGGTCTCT
>JACXGI010017712.1:0-14122 GCA_016801175.1 Esox masquinongy
GGGAGGGAAAATGGCTAATTGGGCCCAATTTGGACATTTTCACTTAGGGGTGTACTCACTTTTGTTGCCAGCGGTTTAGACATTAATGGCTGTGTGTTGAGTTATTTTGAGGGGACAGCAAATTTACACTGTTATACAAGCTGTACACTCACTACTTTACATTGTAGCAAAGTGTCATTTCCACAGTGTTGTCACATGAAAAGATATAATCAAATATTTACGGGGTGTACTCACTTCTGTGAGATACTGTATGTGACTAGGCGATACCGTTGCATTAAACAGAAGAAACGTTTCACACACCAAAGCACCAATGGGTAGCATCACTACTATAATGGTGTTAATAGACCATTGCACCAGATATGCCCAAGCATACCCAATGAAAATAAATGGGGAGAACTGCAGTAGACAGGATTTTCAACAATTTCATTCCACGATTTGAGTATCCTTCCAAACTTCACCATTATCAAGGGCGAGAGTTCAAGAACAACATTTTCAAGACCCTGCAGCAACTATCCTGTGTGGGTCACTCTCAAACAACACTGTACCACCCTGAGAAGATAAAATCACTTCGCCAAGTGGGCAGCAGGAATGACCAAAGCATATTGAATAGCAGCTGAGAATAGAAAATAGTCAAGTGCAAGAGGAAAAGTATTTTACGATTGTCACGTGAAAGCAGCCATCTTAAAACCTGGGGACAGAGTCTTATTTTGAAACTTGAGTGAAAGGTCCAGGAAAGTTAAGATCCTATTGGGACCAGACTGTTAATGTTGTCAAGGAACAAGTGAATGATAGTCCAATATATAAAGTGAATCCTGAGTCTGGTGAAAATAGAATCCGTACGCTACACCGGAACTTACTGCATCTGGCAAATGAACCACCGGTAGAAATCCCACCACTGTCCTAACCGTTGATGTCAAAAAGAAGATACAGACAAGAAAGGACCAATACAACTGACTCAGAGCAGCAATTCAGCTGAGGGATATTCCAGAAACCGATACTGGTTGTAAATACCTGTATCGGTTTCTGTAAGGAAAGAACAAATAGTAGACGACAATACCGACTGGTGAACCACAAAAAAGGTTGTACCACTAAGTGGTGATGGTGATTAGTTGGTCGGTGCCGTCGATATTAGGATCAGGAACACATTTCCTCACTCAACTGAGAGAAGATTTCGAAGACACAAGCCGACTTTTCTCTGTCTCCATTTCTCCTGTTTATAGGTTAGTAACGAGTAAAACTTTTGTATTTAAGAAAAAACAGTAATATGAAAGTTAAATCTAATTATTGATGGGTCAAGATATGTCGGATGGTTTATGTTGATTTAGTTTGGCCGAAGTTAGAACATGCTAGGTCATCTCATGATAAGTATATGCCACGTTAAGGAGAGAGTTAACGTGGTGAACGGGGAAAAAACAGCGCCGCTGTTAACTGAATGTTAGAAAAGTATGTTCGTAAGCTCCAGTTGATTTTATTAAAATGAACAAGGATTCATTAAGATACAAACATGTTGTTATTGAAACTGTGTTTAAGTAATAGCAACACAGCTAGCAGGGGTCAGTGATTGTGAATAGTAGTGTATAACTGTGAGTAGCATGTTGATTGGACCAATAGAGTGGAATGTAATTTCTTGTAAGGAAACAAGTTGAAAGATAATGGAGTGGTTTGTGTATAGTCAGCTATTTGTCCTAATCATACTGAATAATGTTATTTTGGGGATAATCGAGTAACAGCCCTGTGTATTGTAGGGAAGACTGAACAAGACAAGTGTTAGAAATGTTTGGTGTATGCATTAGAGACTTATATGTTGATTAAATTCAATTGAGAAAAGATTTCAAAGACACAAGCCAACTTTTTGCTGTCTCTTTATTTTTCCTATTTACAGGAAAACATTATCTGTTCCCCCAGTCTCATACCTGAGACCGTTAACAGTAACACCTTTCTGATTCTGGAACTACTAAATTATGGTCCAACATTGCAATGTAACATTATTACAGAAACCCATAAATGTGTTCTATTTAAGCTGACAGCAATATTGGTGGAGCTATTAACTCTGGAGTATACAGTGGATATAAAAAGTCTACACAACCCTGTTAAAATGCTAGGTTCTTGTGATGTAAAAGAA
The DNA here is from genome assembly GCA_016801175.1 of Esox masquinongy. NCBI lineage: Eukaryota > Metazoa > Chordata > Actinopteri > Esociformes > Esocidae > Esox > Esox masquinongy. Next base: position 2,123 of record JACXGI010017712.1, read on the forward strand.
TGAGACAAAGATAAATCATGTCAGAAATTTTTCCACCTTTAATGTGACCTATAACATGAACAATTCAATTGAAAAACAAACTGAAATCTTTGAGGGGGAAAAATAAAAAAACTCACAATAACCTGGTTGCATAAGTGTGCACACCCGTAAACTAATACTTTGTTGAAGCACCTTTTGATTTTATTACAGCACTTAGTCTTTTTGGGTAGGAGTCTATTAGCATGGCACATCTTGACGTGGCAATATTTGCCCACTCTTCTTTGCAAAAGTGATCCAAATCTGTCAGATTGAGAGGACATCTCCTGTGCACAGCCCTCTTCAGATCATCCCACAGATATTGAATTGGATTCAGGTCTGGGCTCTGGCTGGGCCATTCCAAAACGTTAATCTTCTGGTGAAGCCATGCTTTTGTGGATTTGGATGTGTGCTTTGGGTCGTGGTCGTGCTGAAAGGTGAACTTCATCTTCAGCTTTCTAACGGACGCCTGAAGGTTTTGTGCCAAAATTGCCTGGTATTTGGAACTGTTCATAATTTCCTCCACCCTGACTAAGGCCCCGGTTCCAGCTGAAGAGAAACAGCCCAAAAGCATGATGCTGCCACCACCATGCTTCACTGTGGGTATGGTGTTCTTTGGGTGATGCGCAGTGTTGTTTTTGCGCCAAACATACCTTTTGGAATTATGGCCAAAAAGTTCAACCTTGGTTTCATCAGACCATAACACATTTTCCCACGTGCTTTTGGGGGACTTGATGTTTGTTTTTGCAAACTTCAGCCAGGCTTGGATGTTTTTCTTTGCAAGAAAAGGCTTCCATCTTGCCACCCTACCCCATAGCCCATTCATATGAAGAATAGGGGAGATTGTTGTCACATGTAGCACACAGCCAGTACTTGCCAGAAATTCCTGCAGTTCCTTTAATGTTGCAGTGGGCCTCTTGGAAGCCTCCCTGACCAGTTTTCTTCTCGTCTTTTCATCAATTTTGGAGGGACGTCCAGTTCTTGGTAATGTCTCTGTTGTGTCTTATTTTCTCCACTTGATGATGACTGTCTTCACTGTGTTCCATGGTATATCTAATGCTTTGGAAATTCTTTTGTACCCTTCTCCTGACTGATATCTTTCAACAATGAGAACCCTCTGATGCATTGGAAGCTCTCTGCGGACCATGGCTTTTGCTCTGAGCTGCAACTAAGAAAATGTCAGGAAAATCCTACTAGAACAGCTGAACTTTATTTGTGATTAATCAGAGTCATTTTAAATGATGGCAGGTGTGTAATGACTTCTATTTAACATGAGTTTGAATGTGATTGGTTAATTCTGAACACAGCCACATTAATTCTGAACACAGTTATAAGAGGGTGTGCACACTTATGCAACCAGGTTATTGCTTTTATTTTTCATTTTTCCCCCTCAAAGATTTCATTTTGTTTTTCAATTGAATTGTTCACATTATAGATCACATTAAAAGTGGAAAAAAAGTTCTGACATGATTTATCTTTGTCTTGTTCTTTTACATCACAAAAACCTGCCATTTTAACAGGGGTGTGTAGACTTTTGATATCCACTGTATGTAGTAAGAGGCCCAGCTAAGCTATTCAGATGCCAGAAAGCTTATGGAGATATTAGATTTGAAAACAAAACTATAGTAAGATTAAAAATGGCATGTGCCTACCAAACATTTGATATTGTTCACAATCAATACACAGAAAACTGCATGATAAATCATGTTTGGTATTTCATGGAATTGTCCAGTTTTGTATTGATATAGATTATGCTTACCCTCGGAATGCAGAGCTGGCTAAAATATGTGAGTGGGATGTGAAGGATTGCTCCTACAAAATCCTTGACAGGTATTTAGTCATCTACTTATCTAGTTTCTCAATTTTCCTGATAGTTTTAATACATGTAAGGGTTAAAGCACAGCCCTTAACACAGGGATGCATGTTCATGCTCTTAACATTGTTATTCAGTTTGCTTGCTTGCCATTTTACACAATGCATGTTTGTACGGCCTAAGATGCCCTTTTTAAACACCAACATCTGCTCTGTAGAGAATGGTAACTACTGTCCGATATTTTGTAGAAAATAAATTAGCTTGCTAATTTTTTTAGCTGTGTGCCTTTGTAATGTGACAACTTTTGTTGCTATTTCGAAATTATCTTGACTTGAAATATTAACTGAAATGTGACTTGGCACTTAGCCCCATAAAAAGTTGCATTAGAACCGTAAAATAAACCCAGCTTATTTATGATAGCAATAATTCAAATAATGGTTCTAGAATTTCTGAGTGTTTAATTATCAGGTTGCAGTAAAGAATTAGCCAAATGCCATTGACAAAACTATGATTAGACACCACCTCAAATGCCAACAGGTTTTCAAAAGGCTTGCCAGAAGAAATACTCTGCTGTCACCAAAACACAAACATAGTGCTTGGCTCTGCTAAACGTCATTGGAACTTTAAGTTATCAAACGTGTGTAGAAACAATAATACATTTCTATTTACAAATTGAATTGTGAGTGCTCGTACACATTGAATAAGTGTAATTTAGACTAGTAGGAGATCACCATGGATAAATACCACTTGATCTTACCCATACGGAAAATATATTTTTGCAATGCAAAATGCATGTAGAATGTATGATGAATACATTTAATACATTTAGCTAATACATTTAACTTTATTGAAAATACATTTCAGGTATCAAAATGTATTTCACCTTTTATTCTGAAATGTATGTCAAAATGTATAAATACATTTCAATTTTGTCAAAATGTATTTCAAAACAATTCATGTTCACAGTACAAAATGACATTCATGTAAGACTTATATTTTATCGCTTTACAGCAGACCTGAAAATTATAATATCTTTATTTCAACAAGGAACACAGACAGAGACAGAACACAGAGACCAAGATCTATTTTACAGCTAAATACAGGTGTTATTCCCTTGGAGGCTTCAGGTTTTAGTGGATATTGGGCCTGGCAAGGAATGTGGTCCCTTTGGTGTAACGCAGGGACAGGCTTTTTGCTGAAATCAATATTATATTACAGCCAATAATAGGACCGGATTTTCTAAACAAATGCAGCGCACTTGTCTTCACACAGTGAATATACAAACAACACTTTCAAAATGTACAACATTTACAAAATGCATTTCATCTTGCAGTTACCAATACGCTCTAACGTACTGTAGTAAGCCCACAACTCGCCCCTCTAAAAGAGATATCCCTGTCTGGAGCAGTGTTTAGCACACTCAACGTGCAAGCCAAACATCATGGGTTTGAGACTTGGCCTGCCAAACGCCACTGCACATTTTAAATGTGTTAAATGTATTCAAAAATATATTTAGTACATCCACAAAATTTTTTGACACATTTTATATGCGTTTGATAACATACAGTTAGGTCCGGAAATAACTGGACACTGACAAAAGTTTTGTTATTTTGGCTGTTTACCAAAATATATTAGAAGTTACAGTTAAATAATGAATATGAGCTTAAAGTGCAATCTCTCAGCTTTAATTTGAGGGTATTCACATCCAAATTGGAGGAAGGGCTCTGAAATGGAGAAGCCTCTGATATAGCTGCCAGGCCAGGTGGCAGTGAGAGGTAAAATTTACATATTTAAATTTTTCGGTGCCTGCCGATTGGCAACGGGGTAACTAATAGGACCGAAGCCCCTATGGGCGACACTCCACTCATAGAACTGGAGTTACGAAAGTAACTATCGGATTTGCGTTTTAAATTTTATTCATATTTACACTTCACATACTAGTTTGTTATTAAGTCACATGAAATTTCACATATTAAAAAAAAGAAAAATCTAAATGTCCCAGGACATCTCCTGAAATGTAGTGACGTGTCATACGCCCCTGTTCAAAAATTCTGTCACATATGATTAAAAGATGAATATGAGCCAAAAGTACAGACAGTCACCTTTCATTTCTGTTGTTTCAACGCATCTATGTTTTACCAACTAAGAACAACAGAGTCCTGTCCCTCATTTTATGAGAGCTATTGGGGTATTTGGCTCACTGGTGTTTCTAATTGATCAGGTGTTTCCTGTTGCATTGATTGTTCACACACAGATGTGAATCTACTGTGTCGCAATATACTGTTTGCAGAAGCTCCTTAATTTGTAAGCTCGCTTACGGCACGTGTCAGGGCATGTGCCCTAACTGAGTTGTAAGTTAAGAGAGTCAGAGGTTGATTATTGGAATGTGCTACTGCAGAGAAAAGAAGCTACTGTGAAACAATCTCATCATTTGCTAAGACCTAGTGTCTTTACAGGTACAGTACAAATACCATCATTGTTGTTCTGTCAAATTAACAAGTCATGCGTTCCACCACATGCCTTCACATTCTGCATGTGAAATCTGAAAGTAAGAAAAAGTTGCTCTTGGATGGTGTCCGGAACTTGGCTAGAAATGTTTGGTATGTAGTCTCAGGCCCAATTCCTTTACCTTGCCTTTCTGGAATTCACTTAGGTGAAATAATAGGTCATGATGGATTTGAACGCACATTAACAGCGATAAAAGAATGCTTTTACTGGCCCAGGATGTATCAGGACCTTAAAACATGACGTGAACAGTGTGAGTGGTGCTGTCTACTGCATCCTTCTGAAACAGTGCATGTTTTTATGTTGGGCCCCATCAAGAGATGAGTGAGCAGTGGCGATTCATCCAGTGATTCTAATGCTGTCGCATCAGTAATGCTGTGCATCAGTCATTCACAGACCAGTTATTCACAGACTTCAGAGGTGGGTACCATGGATGAACGGAGAGAGATGGATGAGATGAAAGCAAATCCAGAGAAGCTTCTGCAGGAGAGGGAAAGAAAAAACTGAGACCAAGTCATGTGAGGCTTGCTCCCAAAGTGCAGCCTAAAGTGGCCTGAAGAAATCCCCTAAGGGAAAGATACCCATTCAACATGAACTGCAAGTTGTGGACACATATACCAGCAGAAAATAAAGAGCCTATACTTTAGCAGAAGGCCAACTCTAAGAACAACATGTTGGGAGAACTAGCTAAAAGAGACACCTCCATTATACCTCCTGTACAGCCTCCATGTACATCCACCGTTGGGATTTTCTTGGCTGTTGGAAGGTAGGGAGCACAAGTCTCATAAAACTATGCAATTTAAATCCACGTAATTATTTATCTAAATATGAATGTTACGATGAATGTAAACAAATTAGTTGTTATTGAAACATAATGCAAACTATGTCCTGAACAATTCAACAAATATATTGCATGTTACTGTTTTTCATTAGGAGAGAAACAAAATATCAAATGTCCTATAATCTATTAATTCTCTCTGCTTATTTTACTGAAGAATGAGCATCTTATGTAGGCTAATTCATCAAATGTATTATGCAAAATAATTATTTGCAAAATGAAATTCCAACGATATTCTAGATTATTCAACAAATTAATTGTTATTGAAACATAATGCAAACTATATCCTGGACAATTCAAAAAACATATTACACGTTACTGTTTTTCATTTCATAATAGCCCACATCAAAACAGCCGACAAATGACTTTTTCATATTTTCATGTAGGCTACTGTAAATCATTCTTTGAAATTGTTTACATGTTGTTTACATTCTTTTTCAGTTGTTACATGTACGTCTAGATTGGAAACCTCATTGCTGCTATCCTTGCATTTCAGTTGCACATGCTACCTTACACCTGCATTCATTGAACATTTAGAATTGCAATGGCTGGGTAGATCTAGTGTTAACAGATGTTTCTGTGATAATGTAGGGAAAACAGTTGTGAATGTAAAGGCAAAAGTTTGCTTGAAATTGCCTAGCTTACTTGCATCTCCAAAATAACCCCACTCTGTCTTATAAGATGGTAGCTGTCAGATAATGTTGAAGCTGTCAGATAATGTTAACGTGTAGAATAGTGCTGTACTATGACCACATGCTCACGATTGTTTACAGAGGTAATAAAAGAACTTAACTTGTTGCATTTTGCAAACAGCTGTCATGGGGTGTAATGGACAAGCACCGTAGAGTTAAGCGTATTTGCACTCCAAATGTAGAACCACCAAAGAAATGTAACACAAAACATAGACAAGTCAAGCTCAAAGTCATCAAACACATCCATATGAGGCAATGAACATTGAGGCCGTCAGAACATGTTACCACCTAGACTAGTGCAGTACAATGACAACCGGCTCAAGATTGTAAACACAGGTAAATTTATTACTTATCTTGTTGCATTTGGACAACAGCTGGAATGGGGCTCACAGGAAAAGAATAATCAGTAAAAGCGTGACTGCACTCCCAATGTAGGACCTCGAAAGAAATGTAAGGCAAAACTTAGACAAGTCAAGCTCAATATCGTCAAACACATCCATATGAGGGAATGCACGTTGACGCCGTCAGGTAATGTTAACTTGAAAACTAGTGCTGTACTATGACTACTGGCTCAAGATTGTAAACAAAGGTAATTTTATTACTTATCTTGTAGCATTTAGACAACAGCTGGCATGGGGCTCACAGGAAAAGAATCATCAGTAAAAGTGTGGCTACACTCCCTTGCTAGAACCTCCAAAGAGACTGAAGGCCAAACATTGACTAGACAAGCTCCAAGACTTCAAACACATCAATATTAGGCACTGAACGTTGAGCCGGAGGGAAATGTATAAACTGCTGGGCTGGTTCTACACTATGACAACTAGTTCACGATATAAAACATGTAATTTTAGTATGAAAATAAATGCATTTGGCTTAAAGTTTCAGTGGTTACGGCAGAAAAAGGTGAAGGTTCTGGAGTGGCCATCACAGTCTCCTGACCTTAATATTATCGAGCCACTCTGGGAAGATCTCAAACATGCGGCTCATGCAAGACGACCAAAGACTTTGCATGACCTGGAGGCATTTTGCCAAGACGAATGGGCAGCTATACCACCTGCAAGAATTCGGGGCCTCATAGACAACTATTACAAAAGACTGCACGCTGTCATTGATGCTAAAAGGGGCAATACACAGTATTAAGAACTCATGCTGCCTTTCCACTGGTGCTTTACCCCGGCACCAGGGTCACACCGGTGATTTATGCTAATGTTCCCTCCAGACATTCCTGTTTCCACTATACATTTGGTACCAAGGACTTAAGGAGGGGCTCCTTAAGTAAACTATCAACGCGATATAGTTTTCCGGTTACGAAAAATAAAAGGCGATATTTTTCTGGTAGTAAAATAAAATAAACAATAACGCCATGCTCAGTTTGTTTTCAATACGGCGTTTGAGCTTGAGTAATAAAACTAATTTCTTCCTCAAACTCCTGCGACTGGCTCCTTCTCCACCTACACTCGTAACACTCGTAACTGTAAGCCAGTGTGTTCATTATTTAGTTTGATATGTATTTTGTCAAAACGAACTACCTTTGATAGAAGGATATGGGAGAATTCTAAGGTAAATTTATGTTGTAATACGGTCTGCAGGCAACGTCTCGGTCTCAGCGCTCAATTTTTCTATTGAGTCAATGGCATCGTATCACCTTTGGTCGTCCCAACTCTTTCCGTTGTGAGTCTTTGCTTCCCTGTACTATTTCTTTATTTTCCTTATTTTATCAGGGATCTGTTTGTTAGATCGGATGAAAACCATTACAAGAAGCCATTAAGCAAACGATACACATCGTCATTCGAATAGAACAGCATGCCGCGTTTAAACACCATGTAACGCATCAATCCACAAACACCACCCTAAGTCTTAAAGTCTGGGGCTTGGCACCAAGTGAGAGCCGGGCAACTCGGCCATGGCCTAATGGCCGACTGGCCCTGGCCCGTAACAGCGGAAACAGAAAAAAATCTGGAATTTAGTGTAAAACACCAGTGTTTGGCACCAGTGGAAACGCGGCATAAGGGTATGCAGACTTTTAAACAGGGTTCAGGTAATAATTTTTTTTGTTGCCATGTTTTGTTTTATGATTGTGCCATTCTGTTATGACCAAAAGTTGAATGTGAAACCCATAAGAAAGAAAAGACATGTGTTTTCCCTACTCACTAATGTTTTCTTTACAAATGGTACATATATGACAAATTCTCCAAGGGTATGCAATCTTTTTGAGCACAACTGTATATAAACTTCTAAACTGCTTCTACACAGAAACACGTAATTTTAGTATGAAAGGATTAAAGGATTATAAACACGTAATTTTAGTATGAAAATGAATGCACTTGGCCTAAATCTTGCTTGGGGTCCATAGGACATTCATCGTTGGTAAAAGCGTAAGTGAACTCCCCTGCTAGAATCTCCAAAGAAACTGAAGGCCAAGCACTGACTAGTCAAGCTCCAAGACTTCAAACACATCTACATAAGGTACTGCACGTTGAGCCGGTGGGATATATCAAAACTTCTAAACTGGTTCAGCACTATGACAAATGATTCAGGACTGTAAACACATTAAATATTAGTAGCAATATAGTGGCATTTGGCCTAAAGCTTGCTTGGGGTTCATAGGACAAGCATCGTTGGTATAAGCGTAGCTGCACTCCCCTGCTAGAACCACCAAAGAAACTGAAGGCCAAACATTGACTAGTCAAGCTCCAAGACTTCAAACACATCCATATGAGGCACTACACGTTGAGTCGGAGAGATATATCTAAACTTCTAAACTTGTTCTACACTATGACAAATGATTCAGGACAAGCATTGTTGGTATTAGCATAACTGCACTCCCCTGCTAGAACCACCAAAGAAATTGAAGGCCAAACATTGACCAGTCAAGCTCCAAGACTTCAAACACATCCATATGAGGTACTGCATGTTGAGACAGAGGGATAAATCAAAAAAGCTAAAATTGGTTCTACACTATGACAAATGATTCAGGACTGTAAACACATGTAATTTTACTATGAAAATTGATGTATTTGGCTTAAAGCTAACTTGCGGTTCAAAGGACAAGCAAGGTTGTTATTAGCGTAACTGCACGCCTCTGCTAGAACCTCCAAAGAAACTGAAGGCCAAACATGGAAAAATCAAGCTCTATGATTTCAAAAACATCCATACGAGGCACTGCACAGTGACCCAGAGGGATATATCAAAACTCCTATACTGGTTCTACTCTATGACAAATGATCCACGACTGTAAACACGTAATTTTACTATAAAAACTGATGTATTGGGCCTAAAGCTTGCTTGGGGTTCATAGGACAAGCATCATTGGTATTAACGTAGCTGCACTCCCCTACTAGAACCTCCAGAGAAACTTATGGCCAAACATTGACTAGTCAAGCTCCAAGACTTCAAAACACATCCATATGAGGCACTGCACGTTGAGGCGGAGGGATATATCAAAACTTCTGAACTGGTTATACACTATGACAAATGATACCGGACAGTAAACACATTAAATATTAGTTGCAATATAGTTGGCGTAAAGCTTAATTGGGGTTCATAGGACAAGCATTGTTGGTATAAGCGTAGCTGCACTCCCCTGCTAGAACCACCAAAGAAACTGAAGGCCAAAAAATGACACATCAAGCTCCAAAACTTCAAACACATCCATATGAGGCACTACACGTTGAGTCGGAGGGATATATCAAAACTTCTAAACTCGTTCTACACTATGACAAATGATTCAGGACAAGCATTGTTGGTATTAGCATAACTGAACTCCCCTGCTTGAACCACCAAAGAAACTGAAGGCCAAAAAATGACACATCAAGCTCCAAGACTTCAAACACATCCATATGAGGCACTACACGTTGAGTCGGAGGGATATATCTAAACTTCTAAACTTGTTCTACACTATGACAAATGATTCAGGACAAGCATTGTTGGTATTAGCATAACTGCACTCCCCTGCTAGAACCACCAAAGAAATTGAAGGCCAAACATTGACCAGTCAAGCTCCAAGACTTCAAACACATCCATATGAGGCGCTGCACGTTGAGGCGGAGGGATATATCAAAACTTCTGAACTGGTTATAGACTATGAGAAATGATACCGGACAGTAAACACATTAAATATTAGTAGCAATATAGTTGCATTTGGCCTAAAGCTTACTTTGGGTTCATTGGACAAGCATCGTTGGTATAAGCGTAGCTGCACTCCACTGCTAGAACCACCAAAGAAACTGAAGGCCAAACAATGACACGTCGAGCTCCAAGACTTCAAACACATCCATATGAGGCACTGCTTGTTGAGTCGGAGGGATATATCAAAACTTCTAAACTGGTTCTACACTATGACAAATGATTCAGGACTGTAAACACGTAATTTTACTATGAAAATTGATGTATTTGGCCTAAAGCTTACATGGGCTTCATAGGACAAGCACCGTAGGTATAAGTGTAGCTGCACTCCACTGCTAGAACCTCCATAGAAACTTAAGGCCAAACATAGAAAAGGCAAGGTCCAGGACATCAAACACATCCATATGAGGCACTGGACTTTGAGCCGGAGGTAAATATCAAAAGTTCTAAACTGGTTCTACACTATGACAAATGATTCAGGACTGTAAACACATATAATTTTACTATGAAAATTGATGTATTTCGCCTAAAGCTTCCTTGGGGTTCATAGGACAAGCATCGTTCGTATTAGCGTAACTGAACTCCCCTGCTAGAACCACCAAAGAAACTGAAGGCCAAAAAATGACACATCAAGCTCCAAGACTTAAAATACATCCATATGAGGCACTACACGTTGAGTCGGAGGGATATATCTAAACTTCTAAACTTGTTCTACACTATGACAAATGATTCAGGACAAGCATTGTTGGTATTAGCATAACTGCACTCCCCTGCTAGAACCACCAAAGAAATTGAAGGCCAAACATTGACCAGTCAAGCTCCAAGACTTCAAACACATCCATATGAGGCGCTGCACGTTGAGACGGAGGGATATATCAAAACTTCTGAACTGGTTATAGACTATGAGAAATTATACCAGACAGTAAACACATTAAATATTAGTAGCAATATAGTTGCATTTGGCCTAAAGCTTACTTTGGGTTCATTGGACAAGCATCGTTGGTATAAGCGTAGCTGCACTCCCCTGCTAGAACCACCAAAGAAACTGAAGGCCAAACAATGACACGTCGAGCTCCAAGACTTCAAACACATCCATATGAGGCACTGCTTGTTGAGTCGGAGGGATATATCAAAACTTCTAAACTGGTTCTACACTATGACAAATGATTCAGGACTGTAAACACGTAATTTTACTATGAAAATTGATGTATTTGGCCTAAAGCTTACATGGGCTTCATAGGACAAGCACCGTAGGTATAAGTGTAGCTGCACTCCACTGATAGAACCTCCATAGAAACTTAAGGCCAAACATAGAAAAGGCAAGGTCCAGGACATCAAACACATCTGAACACATATGAGGCACTGGACTTTGAGCCGGAGGTAAATATCAAAAGTTCTAAACTGGTTCTACACTATGACAAATGATTCAGGACTGTAAACACATAATTTTACTATGAAAATTGATGTATTTGGCCTAAAGCTTCCTTGGGGTTCATAGGACAAGCATCGTTCGTATTAGCGTAGCTGCACTCCCCTGCTAGAACCTCCAAAGAAACTGAAGGCCAAACAATGACTAGTCAAGCTCCAAGACATCAAACACATCCATATGAGCCAAAGCACAATGAGCCGGAGGGATATATCAAAAGTTCTAAACTGGTTCTACACTATGAAAAATGATTCAGGACTGTAAACATGTAATTTTACTATGAAAATTGATGTATTTGGCCTCAAGCTTGCTTGGGGTTCACAGGACAAGCATCGTTGGTATTAGGGTAGCTGCACTCCCCTGCTAGAACCTCCAAAGAAACTGAATGCCAAACATTGACTGGTCAAGCTCCAAGACTTCAAACACATCCATATGAGCTACTACACGTTGCGGCGGAGGGATATATCAAAACTTCTAAACTGGTTCTACACTATGACAAATGATACAGAACTGTAAACACACAAAATATTAGCAGCAATATAGTTGCATTTGGCCTAAAGCTTGCTTGGGGTTCATAGGACAAGCA
>JACXGI010017713.1:0-14126 GCA_016801175.1 Esox masquinongy
TCCTTCTGTCCTCAATATGAGATAACAACAACCACTCATTGCACTGACCATGAGAACAGTAGTCGAGCCAGAGCAAGAGTGCAGTTCATCACTCTCTCTTATCAATTAAATGTGGAAAAATCAAAGTAGTAGACATTCTGTCTACTCTTCATCAGGTTAATGTGAAATACCAACATTTTATGAAAATATCCCTACAGGTACTGTATATTATACATAATGTACATATTGCTAATCTAGTTAGGAAGCTTAAAGTGAAGATCAGCTTTTATTTAAGAAATGAATAGAGTTTTACACTTAATGCCAAAAAATACTTGTGGAAGCTACTTTTCTGTCTGTGATTGATTAAAGGGATGTAATAGATATGCATGCAGCATCCATCTTACAGAGCCTTGACTCTGTGTATCACGCATCTCTAGGTTTTATTACAAATCCAAAGTCCCTCACTCACCATTGCATTCTTTATGATTTGGTGGGTTGTACATCAATGACCACCCGCAGACAACAGCACTGGTATATTTTGATCTATAAAGCGATGTTAGGTAAACTTCCAGCTTACCTCTGTACCCTTCTCTGTCTCAGCTCTGGTAATTACTGTACCAGCTACGCTCCTCCAAGTGGTTGCTTTTTAATGTACCTCAGGTTTTGACAGATTTGGGAAGAACTGCATTTCCGTTCTATGCACATTGGGCATGGAATAATCTGCTAAATATCTAAAACTAGACATATTTATATCCATTGATGAATTTAAGGGCATCATAAAGAATGTGGGGATGGAGGCATGTGGTTGTTTTTCTTGAGGCCACTGTGTTTGAATAGCTGTTGTTGTTTTTTTTGTGGATTTATTGTATCATGTTGTATTTGTTTCATTTTATTATGTTCTGGTTTTGTACGGCTGCTACCTTGGCCAGGTCTCTCTTGTAAAAGAGATTTATGATCTCAATGGCACTTCCTGGTAAAATAAAGGTAAACAAAATAATAATACTCAATTAGTCTAAAGAAGGACAATTTTATAGCTTCTTTAATCAGCCCAACAGTTTTCAGCTGTGCTAACATAATTGCAAAAGGGTTTTCTAATAATTACATAGCCTTTTGAAATGATAAACTTGTATTAGCAAACACAACGTGCCATTGGAACACAAAACTGATGGTTGCTGATGGGCCTCTGTACTCTTATGTAGATATTCCATAAAAAAACAGCTGTTTCCAGCTGTAAATTGTAAATTGAACGCTTCTGTTCCTCACTCAAAACTTTCCTTTTCAACTTTTTTAGAAAGGAAAGAAAAAGTTGCAGTGGTCTCTTAATTTTTACCGGAGCTGTATGTTATTGATTGGCTAATGACAATAACCTTGTGATGTTTTTTCATGATTTACCTTGTCCGTTGGTCTACCAACGCCTTGCCTGCTAACACCCTTCCAGCAGACAAAAAGACGGCAGACATTACCAAAATTTCAAGTGTAATCCTAGATTATGGATTTGACTTTTAACACCTGTCATTTAAGTCCTTGGGAAGAAAAATTATTAATATGGACCCATTTAATCTGCAATGCAACATGACTATTACAATGAAGGTAGAGAAACATGCAGCTATAACTCAAGAAGGAACCTCAATGTTTTCCATATTACACTACCTCCCATAACTGCCAGCTCTAGCCTTTTAGGACCCTGAAGCAAAATATGATTTGGGGTCCCCTCTCCCCTAGCGGTCAGGGGCTCCCTAGCGTTTGGGGGCCCTATAGCTGTCATGGGCCCTAAGCAACCACTTATATCGCTTATGCATAGAACCGAATTTGCCTGCAATTCTAATGTCACTGGTAGCCATTAATTACACTTAGATGTAATACGGTAGCTAAGTCAAACACTAAGTCAACCTAAAATAATGCCTTGTAATGTTAGTGCTTTAGTCGATGGTCAACACAAAGTTTCATGGTGAGCAATATAGCTGATGGAAATGTATGTTAGTTGCATACATCTACTTGTGTGGGGTTAAAATGCATAGCAAATTGCACCGGTGCTCATCTACTCAGTCCAGCTGGCTCTACTCTGCAACTCAACCCTGTTCCTGGAGAGCTACCATCCTGTAGGTTTTGTCTCCAAATCTACTTTAGCGCCCCTGATTCTAATTAGTTGGTGAATGAGAACCTAAATCAGGTTAGTCACAATTTGGCTTGGAGTGAAAAACTACGTACAGAACGGTAGATCTCCAGGAACAGGATTGGGCAGCCCTGCCTACGAGACAGAGAATAGGAACATGATTATTAGAGTGTTGTCCAGCTGTATTCGCACCACTTTCTACTCCTCAAAACTGTAGCTAGTTTAAGTTGGTTAAAATGAGTGCACAGCAATTCACATTATGATTTGTGTTGGGTTTGATTTGGCTCTAAAGGCCATGAAGACATGCTGTTTCATGACTTGGCTGAGTAATCTATTTAATTTACAGTTGCAACAGCAATTTTCAACTGAAGTAACAGAATATTTAATTTTAAGGGTGTGCACACTTATGCAACCAGGTTATTAAAAGGTTTTTATTTTTCATTTTTCCCCCTCGAAGATTTCAGTTTGTTTTTCAATTGAATTGTTCACATTATAGGTCACATTAAAAGAGGAGCAAGTTCTGACATGATTTATCTTTGTCTCATTCTTTTAAATCACAAAAACCTGGCATTTTCACAGGGGTGTGTAGACTTTTTATATCCACTGTATATATCACCAGTGTATCACTACCTCAAGGGTGAAAGATACTACAGTTCAACTTAAACTCGCAACCACCTAACTAACCCTTGTTCCGGGTCCCTTGTAACCCTTGTTCTGGGCCCCTAACTAACCCTTGTTCCGGGTTGTCCGAGCCACCAGCCACCATTTTACAGCACTACTGTGAACTGCGCTACCGTACAAGCACGGTCTACAACAAAAGGATTCCTTGTACCATACTGAGCTGCAAGAGAGAACCATAAACGTACTATACGGTAAATCTAGCGAAGCTTCCCCGGAAAGGGTTTAAACACGTTGAGCTGATAACCAGTGAGTTCCCACATTTGACGTGTATACAACCGCCGAAGATATGGAGATGGCATTCTGGATTCAGTGTGGACTTCATCAGGTGCCTGGTTGGCACTATATACGAGTGGCCCAACAATAATCTCTCTTGGGGAGGAAAGGCAGGCTTAGCTACCATCCACATTACGCTGGACCAGTTAGGATTACTGAAGTACCTGCCGGCCTTGGTGTGGACTATGTTGTTGGACAGCTACACAACTATTTTCCATGTGGACACAAGGAACAAAGGGAGATGACACCCGATCGACCTAATGTTCCATCCACCCTTGATGACGAACAGTTACTCCACACGGTGTAGAACACGTGCTCATTCACAGAGCAACCCACTTCGGTTGACAGCACTTGGGATACTATACTAGGCTCTGACAAGTAAGAAGATGTTGAGCTGCACACAGTAGGCGCAACGCTTCACCCCTACTGGCCTTTCTATATCCAAATACAAAACCAGTGGTTCCTGTGGAATAAAGCAATAATAGTGGAGCCAGTGCTGGATACATGTCCTGAACAGGCTGAGCTCTTACAGGTGTTCAAGGGTAACACTCATCTGACCGAAGGTCACCAGGTTGACGCGCGGAGAGCTGGAATACCAGAATCCAGACACTTCGGTCCCAGGCACACAGGGGTGATACCAGCTGGTGACCTAGTGGCAGCACTCGAGACCATTTCAATGAGGGACCCGGTTGTAGCCAGTCAGCATCTCTACACAGTTTGTATTAGAACGATGCTGGCACGAGTCTAGGTCCTAGGCGTTCCAGTGGACCACAGTTCGATCGGGGACCCAGTTGTACCCAGTCGGCGTCTCTCCACAGTTTGTATTAGAACGACGCTGGCGCGAGTCTAGGTCCTAGGCGTTCCAGTGGACCACAGTTCGATTGGGGACCCAGTTGCACCCAGTCGGCGTCTCTCCACAGTTTGTATTAGAACGACACTGGCGCGAATCTAGGTCCTAGGCGTTCCAGTGGACCACAGTTCGATCGGGGACCCAGTTGTACCCAGTCGGCGTCTCTCCACAGTTTGTATTAGAACAACGCTGGCGCGAGTCTAGTTCCTAGGGCTCCCAATGAAGCAAAGTTCCATCAGGGAGACAGTGGTTTCCCAGGGAGATCTGTACAACGCTTGTATTACGGTATGTAGTATGCTTGTCCTTGTGAATATCAGTCGCTTGCCTTTCTTTCTACTTGCCTCTGTGTTGATATGTACTTTGCAGATATGATAAAAAAAACACTTCAACTACGTATGTGTCTCAGTGAGTTATATTGTACATATGTTACACAAAAAAAACTGAACCCGGGACAGTGCTACACATTTCATATACATTACATAGGTATAACAGGTTCATGATGTTTGGCTTTGATAAGGAAATGAGTACATTCTGGGTTGTAAGTGGGGTATGAGTTTTCTGTGATCACTGCTGGCCGCTTCTCATGTGCCATGAGCATGAAGGACACTTCATCTACGCTCAACCACCTACTGGTCCGCGTGAGAAGATATGTAAGTCCTCGATGTTTGTACTTGTATTGAGTATTAGGTACGCCTTAATCCCCTCGTTGTCAATATTTGATCTAACGTATTCTGCTGTTTTACAGGCAAACTGTGTGCGGCGAATACTGTCACACTTATATGCTCCTAATCGACCCAATAGCACAGCTACTGTGTGGAATCTGCAGTATATATCGGATTCCACTCTGACCACCTTGAGATCTTTTAACGTAGGCACCTAATGTTCCTGTGTGATAGCAATCGAATGTACGCCCCTCATTTGGTACCCATCCGGGTACGTTGAGAGCTTCGCCTATTACACGCCAGACACTGCTATTGAAGCAGACGGATCCGGGAGCCCAGAGCCCACCGTGATGCTAGTTGTAAATGTAATATTTGCACCCCTGGATATTGAGCTCCACGTTGACTCCAAACAGGCCTCCGACGATCACTGCGATGGGTATAAATTCGGATTTTTGCTTGCACGCTCCATTGTACAGTTCCTGTATGTCGTTGCAGACTCGAAGCGATGTGCCAGTATCGAGGTTGAATCTCTTGACTGCTAGGTGTACCATCACGGCAAAAGCTTCCGGTGTGGATGGTTCCACCAGTGCAGCGGTGGCACTAGAGGCTACTTCTGCTGTTGCTACGGGGCCAGTCTTCCACTGCATGAAGAGAACCCACAGTGCCTCTATGAGTGTAGGATGAGAGCTTGAACACCCTTTCACATTTACACTAGCCTGGGTCTCCATGTACACTGTGGAAGCGATGTTTGCCACACTGACGGACAGTGTCTCTGATGGTACCGGGCGGTGTCCTCATCCTCGTTGTGGTAATAAGAGTAATCTTCTTCGTAGTCCAGGTCAGAATAGGGTATTGACACGCTCTCTTCACTGTCGCTATTTTCAAAGCGTATGAGTCTAAGCGGGTTCATGGGTAAATCATCACAGGAATACTCGGAACTCATACTGATGTCATGGAAATCCTGATTGTTATCACTCTCACATTCATAGCCCACAGACCCTTCTTCCATCGATTCCACGGTACATCCCTTGAGAGCATCGCTGCGAACGGCAGCCCGAGCCAAGCCTTCGTTCACACAGGACATCACTTCATCATTGAGATTTTCGTATTTTGAGAAGATATCTCTAACCACCTTGGTCAAGGCAACCGTCAAGGGGAGAGAATGATCAAACGTCTCGTCTCTCTTCCACAGCGAAATGGGACCTTTCAGGCTGACCATGGCCTTGATACAAGCGTGCCCGTTCGTAGGGGACACAAACCTCTCTGCACTATGAGGTCCACGCAGTGTAGTGCGGGATCTCTAGTTCGCATGTGTGATAAGTACATCTTCTACGTCTACATTTGCCTGAGATGAGGAAAGCTCCATCTCACGGGCCGATGAACGCTCATACTTATTCAGCAGCCGCAGCGATGTATTTGCAGAGTTAGATCTGAAATTGGTATCGAGGTTCGTGGCGAGGTGCCAGGTCCTGTACCGGGGGAACTAAAGAGGTGTCTTTCTTTGTCACCCCTCAGGATATCCAATAAAATGTACAGGGTGCGAACTGGAGAGGAAATGTTCACAACCGTAAACAACAGAGGGCATGTGGTGCAAATCGAGAACTTTACAGATCCACGTAGCCCGAGGAAACTGACTGTTGTAGACAGCGCATTTGCAGTCTTCGAGGAGACCCTGTCCGTGTTCTCAGACGTGGCCTTTAGGATACAAAGCGGCGGGGTGCGATTGCAGCCTTTGCTGGTGATCTGTCAACGGTCAGATTCGCACCATACCATGGCAGGTTTGTGTTCAAACTCGCAAGTGTGTTACACGGTCAAGGAGCGTGACATTCGAGGCATGAAGGAGGAATCGGACTACATCTACACTACGGACGGTCTATCTCTGTACAGCTTGGTCGCCTTGTGGAAGACAGCTATCTGTCTGATCTTCGACGAAGGCTGCTGTGAGGAGATAGTCCGCACGCTGTGTGCTCTGACTATAGGGGACTGCAAGTTGGGACTGGAGTTCAAACTGAAATGTGTTCTGCCTGACGGAAAGAAAGGCTTAGATCTGAGAGACCTGGACCCTCTTGAGCCATACTCGACGCTGCGAGACATCTGCACCTCTCGGGAGATTAAACCCGAGCCTCTCGTGGCTGAACACTCGAGCGCACTCAGCGCCCGTGAACATGAGGGCTTGGCGACTCTCAGGGACATGACCAGATTACCATCTGGGTTCTCTATTCTTGCAGAGAACGGGAATGTGGCGGTCTTGAGACACATATTAAGAGACGCTGTGGTGATCATACCCAAGAGGAGGGCTGGTATGACACAGCGAGTCCGAGGTATGGTTCAGCTGAGGTCCAGTAAGTTTCCGGGTCCAAGCGGTTATATAACAGAATGGTTCCCGTGTGGGTACTCTGTTTAGAGTAGAAAGTGGGTTCCCGAGCATACCTCCTGTCGTGATATCTTGCAACCTCGATGGAGAAGAAAATCACGGAGGACACACACGGAAAGGCCATTTAGCCGGAGAGGTGCCCACGCTGCACGTACTCAGAAGCTCAGAGTACGACAGAGTCCTACCTACAGAGTTCAGCTCGAGCGGTCACCTCTTCAATTAATCTGTGTGCCTGTTGCCAGGGACTATGGACATTATCGCTCCGTTGGTGTTGCGTTTCGCAGGGTGTATCGCTGTCATTTACGCGTTCGATGTTTACAGGCAGCTATGTGTCGAGGACTCGTATTGCGCTAGCAGCCCAGTCCAACTTTCGTTCATCTCAACCCTGGGCCTGAGAGAGGCCCAATCTCTGCTCTTGTCATACCTGTGTCTGAAGGAATCCTGTTTAGCCTCAGAGAAGAGCTGTTTCAGGTTCACCGTGAAATCCCATTAGATTCTATCAGAACTCAGAAAGATCATATCCGCGAACCCCAGAGTACACCCGGGGCTTGTGGGCTTGAAGCCTTTGTGTCGAGAGAAGGCAATGTGCGAGGAGCTGGAAGATGACATATTGCAACTCCAAGATGAGTTAGCTGGTGAGGAGACCAAGGAGGAAACCAACGGTGAGCAAGGAAAGGAAAGCAAGGACTCCAGCCAGGGAGAGGCTGAAGAGTACCAAGAGGAAAGCGAAGACACCGGTGAGGATGAAAGTGAGTACTCGGACGAGGAAGAAAGCAAGGGCTGTAGCTCAGATTGCGAATCTGAGGATGCCACGGATGATGGAGAACGAGTCATAGCAATTACTCTCCCAGAACAGTGAATACGAAAGGCAATTTTCGAAACATTGCTGAGGGTGGTACGCTCGTAGAGATGTCCAGGATAGAGCAGGCTATATGCAGCTAGACCGTGAGAGGCTATGAGGAACAAAAACTCTTCCATGTCTTCAAAGTCTCTCGTAGGAAGATGCAGCAGTGCCTGTTCGACGTAGCGGTCGACAACCCGGCAATTGGAGACCCTGGATGTAAGGGACCTCTGTACAAGAGATCTTGACTTGGGTCGCAAAGACAAAACCTGCGCTCCTCGGCAGCCCCCTCGACCATAGGAGATGGCGAGTTCTTCCCTTCTATCGAGATAGCGAGAGAAACCGATTTGGAGGAGAGTGAAGAAAAGATGCTCTACTACCCGCTTTCGGAATACAATCTCAACCTCACGATCAAATCGTCCCCGAATCAGTACTCGATAGGTAGGGCAGACAGGGCCCGGGGAGAATGTTGCTCGGTGTATGAAGCGTGCTTAGACGAGGCGGTGCTACTGGGACACTGCGCCAAGTTTTCTGTCACAAGGGGTGCCAAGAAAAACTTTGACATGAGCGCATGTCTGACCTGGTTCTACAGATCAGTACACCCTTGTGTTCTGGACATGAATGTAGGAGACGTGATGCTCGACTACAAGTTCACACCGCACGGCAGGGGCGAGCATTCACTCATTTACGCTCTCCTGAGCCATTTAGCAGAAAGTTGCA
The DNA here is from genome assembly GCA_016801175.1 of Esox masquinongy. NCBI lineage: Eukaryota > Metazoa > Chordata > Actinopteri > Esociformes > Esocidae > Esox > Esox masquinongy. Next base: position 8,494 of record JACXGI010017713.1, read on the forward strand.
GGGTCAACTGCTTCCCTGTGTGCAAGTTGATCACACTCAGTAGACACAGAGGCGCTTCAGTGTGCACAAGGGGCACGGACGCGCCATTCCACTCTCAGAGGCTGAGAACGAACACGATCGGGGCCTTTTTGTGTGCTCAGGATCACAGGCTAGCGGCTCTGCTGTCGAGGTGTTGCAACCCAAAACCCCTACAGCCCTCAGAACTCTGGGACGGTTGCAAGCTATTGCCTCGCGGGGATACTCTAGGACACTCGGTCCTGTGTTCGAGTTTGAGCAGGTAGAGTGTCTCCTGAGCAAGGTCAGAACCAGTCTAGGGGATTGGATGTTCATGTGGCTAGCGAGCAGGTCCTACGATGTCAACCGCTACCCAGGCACCCCGGTGGTTGATGGTTACACCATAGCGTTCACGTCCGAGTCCCTGCTCGGGACAAAGGGCCCCTGGAGTCAGTCGCGGTAGTCGTAGAAAGCAGCTCGCTGTACAGAACGGACGTATTGAGGAAAGAGGACCCAGAGTGGCCCGGTCCCGATCAAATAGACACGGAACAACGCATCAAGTGTAAAAACAAGAGCGTGGTAATCGACCGAGATGTTCATGCGTAGCAGAGGCTGGGATCCCTTAGAGGGGAATGAACTTAACGACAGGACCTGGAACAAACTGATAGGTGCCAGGTGGACGGTCAAAAAGGCCCCCAGTGAGGCGTCTCAAGATCAAGACTGGGAACTGGAAAATCTCAAGATCAAGACTGGGAACTGGGAACTGGAAAGTCACGATGACAATGCCCACTGTGTAGACACCAAGCGACCCGTACCGGGCTACGAGAGTCTGACTTTTCACAACGTGGTGTGCTCAGCCTCGGAGTTTGTCCTGGCCCTAGCGTGTAGAATGCTATCGGCAGAGGTGCACGAAGAGCTGGAGATAAAATGCCTACGACGCGGAGTGCACAATTACCTCCAGCGTGCGCTGGCCTGGTTCGCGGGCGCCACGGGGCCCTTCAGATCGCGTACGGTCACTGTCTTCCCGCCTGAAGCGGACTCCGTGACACAATGTTGGACTCACTCTTTACCCGCAGGTTTAGACGTTCTGAAAAAAAGTAGCACGGGGTACCTCATCTCCTGCAAAGAACCTTGTGGCAATAGGGAGGATGTGACCGTTCTACTCACAAAGTCTAAAGGGGTCATTCGCGTAAACTCGGCAGGCAACCTGGTGTTACATTCAGACCCAGGGACCTTGAAAGTGTCTGCGATGCACGGGGAGCCTGGGGTGCACGCTGTCATCAAGACTCCCGTAGACAGCGCAAAAGCCCAAAAGAGTGAATGTGCAGAGGTACACGTGCGTTGCAACCGTTCCCTTAGGGAGTTCTGCACGCTGCACTCAATACCGAAGGGAATTCGAGGCCCCGAAACCTGGAAGAGACTCTTACCGTGGTCAAAGAGGGACCCTGGTTCGTTTTGTTCCAAGGTGGCTGAGTTAAAGTAAAGATGGGAGTCCGGGAGGATTGATTTCATGGAGGCGCTCGCCCGAGACTCTGGCGGGTGCTTTTGATACGGCAAGCAACGGCAACACTGGAAGAGGTGCTCTGATGGTAAACTGATACCTAGGAGAGACAGGTTTTGGTACCTGATAGACTACAAGGAGTCCTTAGCAAAGACAGAATGAAGCTGAACTCGTGAGCTCTTATGAAAGTGAACCAGAGTTGTCTGTCAGCCACGGCGAGTCCTCAGATGGGGAGGTTGACGATGAAAGTGGACTGGAGGAGGGTGATGATCAGCAATAACACGGATCGCATGGACGTGAACAGGAACAAGAGAATGAAGAAGAAGAAGAAGGCAACCCCGACCCGATCACTGTGAACTGCGAGTGGCGTGAGACGGGGGTTTTGAGTTTCATCTTACTCAATTCTTGTCTCGAGATTGAATTTGTGCCCAGTCTCCCATGGACCGAAGGACATGTGTTCTTTGAACCCATGCACAACTAGAACTACAGTGCCAGGGTAAGGCTCGTAAAGTATTACAAACCTCATAACTTGTTCTCCCTGATGTACGATGTTTGCACTGTGCTTGTGTACGGGTGTGGACTGAGACCGGTGTTTGTACACAGTTCGTCAGACCCCGCCGGGAACAGGGTTCTTAAACTGGTCATGGGAACGCTCGCCCTAGCTGACAGACTCTCCCACGATGTGTATCCTAGCCACCCGAAGATTGTGATTGTGGTACGCGAAGGGAGAGAGGAGATGCTGAAACTCGCTTGCGCGATCAGCCGCTCCATAGTGGTGACCACTGGTCGTAGGGAAAGAGTGGACACCCTTCCGTATGCGTTCTGGGAGTTCTCGCACAACCTAGAGAGAGGCTCTTGCCTCTTGCCTCAACCTAGAGAGAGAGGCTCTTGCCTCTGCTTGCCTTGGACAGGGAATGACAAGCTTGTTGCGCACTACACCTCGCCCGAGAAGTTTATCTGTGACACTGGCATATCTACATTCGCTCAACTAACGACACTGTGGCCCTCTGTTTCCAAGAGAAGCGACGTGAAACACCCAGCGTGCTCACGAGACCCCAGATGGATAGGACTCCTGCTGTGCCTAGTGGAGTGGAAGGGTCAGAGACAGATTGCAGATTTGGTAGCCCCGGGAGCGCTAAAGGCTCTGAGATCGAGCCTCACGAAGGCCAGACAATGACAATGAGCGTGATCAACCTGTACGATTTGGCGTGCAGAGCCAGGTTGTTGGGTGAGACGGACTAACAGCTTCAGAACTTTGTAGACTCATTTGAGGAGCCAAAGCGATCGTCCTCGAGGCCCGAGGAACCTTGTAACAAACGTGAACGAATACACGGTGTGGCTCACGATCCGAGGTGTAGAGAACGGAGACGCCATAGTCAGAAACCCGAATCAACCGCTGACACTGTCCGAAGCTGTCGCCATCTACGCAAAGCTGAGAAGAGAGTTCATCACATGCTCTCACGAAGAGTCCCTGAACACCTTGGATTCGATGCAGGACTTCCTTTCACTCATGCTCTGGTACCCCATAGTGCCGCAAGTGGCTATGGACACCAAGGATTGTCCCGAGTGTTACTTCGAAGTGCAAATCACGGTCGACACGTGGGAAGAAGTCAGGAGGAAGATTTCGTGCTACCACTTCACGATCAGACATGAGCAGTTCCCGTTTGGGCACAAAGACCCTCCCGCTGACACAGAGGACTCTTGTCATCTCAGCATCGACGATAACTGCGAGATGGTGAGAGCCGGACCTTGTGGTAGCGTGTTCTGAACCGATGCCACGAAGGATCAGGTTCAGGTGACAGCCTGCAACCCATCAAGTTCCTCGAGCAGTTGGAGTTGCTCAATAGACGGGATGACATAACCAAGGAGAAGACGTTGGGTAAAGACATATTCCACCAACTCAAATCGCATAACCACACACTGGAGGAGCTAGAGGCGCCCAGGTATCTGAGCACCTACCCCTTGCGTTGCCTCTACCAATTTTACGGCTCGCTGAATAGGAGCCGCGAGAGAGCCCAGTTCTTAGCGGACCAGTACTTGGACGCGGATCGGGACAGGCTCTGGGCTCAGGTGAAAGTCGAAGAGCTGAGAATGAGCCTAAGGTCCACAGACTCCACAGGCACCAAAGACAGGCTGCTCTCGTACATGTGCATGGCGATGACAGGCCCCGTGTGTAGATACAAGCCGAGGTACAACGTTGCAGCCGAGAGAGTTGTGTTATTCAAGCACTTGATAGCATCGGGCTTTCCCATAGAGACTGCCTCGAGTCTGGTCACAAACATAACCGCGTCTAAGAGAGTCTCAATGATCACATTATTGCTGGAGAAGGGGGTACAGTTAGAACTGGAAAAAAAAAACGTTTCACCTACCACCTATAACAGGAAGATAGCTTCCCTCATATGGTTATTCTCACACATCACGGCCTGTTGTATGCTTCGACAGTTGAATCATAGACACGTACGCATGGGAGACTCACCCGAGGACATGGCCTGCGATGGCATCTATGTGTTTGACCAAGATCATGTGGGATTCAGAACTCTCAGACGCACATGATACTAGGTCTACAGGAGCAGCAGCCTCAGCGTACATGCCTTTCTCACGAACATTGGAACTGCTCACACTGCGGGATAGCGTTCGGTGAAAAAATGTCAATATGTAGCACACACTACAATAATTTCTGTCAATACTGTCTTCCTCATTTTGAGATCACAATGAATATCTAGATTTTTCATGCACTTCGAGCAAATTTCTTTTGGCATGGTGAATCGAAACATGACACTGGTCACCAGTGATGTCATTACATGGCTATTTCATGGTCTGTAGGAGGGTGACATGCTTGTGGCGATGGTGGTCATAGACCTTCCATCTCCATAATGAAAAGGAAATTATGTGGTCAGGTCTAGGGTCAGCAATCTGGTATTGGCCCAAAACCAGTCCTGAATCACCTCTGAATGATGAAACCTAACATTATCACACACAATTTCACTGAGGAACTCAATGAGGTGTGCAGCCTCATTGTAGACCCAAAGAAGGGGCTTATATCTAATAACCCCGTCTTTGGATATGGCTACGCACATGGATGTTTCTCCCACGTTGTACAGACACATGGACAGTTGCTCATTGACCAATGATATTGCGCCAACACATTAATTGGTTTTGGACAGGTAGAAGCCTGCTTTATCAACAAAGATGTACTTGTGATGGTTCACAGCAGCTCAGTTTGAAGTTTTGACCCTGTCGAGGGGCTGGTCTGATTTTCTCCTCTGCCTTGCTGTCTTTCCTGCTCCATGTTGAAAGACTTTGCCAGTGTTGACACTGTCTTTTATGGTTACCAGTTGTGGTTACTGCTCTGGATGGCAATCATGTTCTGTTCCTGACAGTATTGTATAGTACATAGGCAATGCAGTGGCCTTTTGTGGCTCACACTACCAACACCAAGGTTGTGGGTTTGAATCCCACTGAGGTCACATACAAATCTATGGCCTTAAGGTGGTGATTTTCTACTTACAAAACAAGGTAAAATAAATATATTATATTCATGGTTGTGTGATGATCAGTTAGGAATAATGAGCATAGTGAGAGTAAAGGTATTTTAACAATAGAGAAGAACATCCTATCGAATGTTATGAATGCGCTTTATATGAATACCATGTTTTGCAATGTTAAAGGGCCTTTTTGCCGGACCAGAGGAGCGAATGTCACTGACTGACTGACTGACAGACTGACTGAATATGCCTTGTTAAATAGCATAGTGGTTAGAGAAGCGGGCATGCAAACTATAGTTCCCAAGTTCCTATCTCCTTGCAGGCAAAGCCAAGTACACATTATGATTTGTTCCGTATAGACAAAAACTTCGCTGGCAGTTTACGACTGTTTCTGGTGGATTTTCGAAGTACGCATCTGTGTATGTGTTTTGGGTCAGGATAGACAAACATATTTGCTGCCGACAACATACAGTAGTTACGTTAGCCTTAACTGAAACTGTATACGGTTATATTGCAACTGTTTCTGGCATGGAAAAGTTCATCTTCAGTCTTGCTAGCAATTGCTCAATTCTTATGATAATTCCTAGGAAGTTAGTAGATACTAGTAAGCCTATTACTGGCTAATAAGTTGTTAAAACGGCCAGTGGCAAAAG
>JACXGI010017716.1:0-14204 GCA_016801175.1 Esox masquinongy
TAGTGCAGTAGTTTATTTTCGGCCGTAAGTTCCACAGGAGTCGTGCCAGCCCTAAACATGAGGAAATAGTCCGGTTTTTAAAACAGTATGTCTTCATAACGTGCTGGTTGGTCCTTTTAATACAATGGGTTCACAGAGAGCAAATGATGGCTTATAGTCGTTTACCCAGAATCGGTGATGAGCTAACTGCGGCATACTCCACACGACCTATTAAACAAGCCGAGACCTCCCCACTGGCATGGAGATAGACAAATCTGTGCAGGTGACTGAACATTAAGAGCAATTCACTTCCAGTAGAGTATAACAGCTTGAAGTCTAACTTAGAATGTCCTGTTTGTGTCAAACGAAATGCTGACACTGTGGTGTTGTGGTGAAACACCAACATTCAGATCATAATCCTATGAAACAACGCGTCTCTCATTAGGCAAATAAACCGGAGATTGCCCTGCTTTTCATTTGGTTCGCCTGGCTACATCTGGGTTAATTGTGCTGGATATAAAACTACTGCATTGTCCGTCTCGTTCTGGGCAGTAGGTGCAATGCAGCGTGAACACAACATGGAAATAGCCAAGACCTCCCTCAAAGTCACCCCTGTAGCCTTGGACGGCAACTGACCTCTACACCTTGGAATGGACCAGCGGAGCAAGTTACCATGGCAGCAGGCAACAGGGCTGTGGAAGGATGGATTTGGGAGAAGGGAAAGCGTGGATGGTTGTGGGGTAGAGGTTGTTAAAACCGGGGGGGGCTCTTCACTTTCCCGTAATGTGGCGAGTTGCTAGTTTGATGTTATTCAAAACGCCTTGCAATATATTTTCAGCTCTGCTTCAAGGCGCTTATACAGTGGGAAGAGTCTAACACACTTTCAGCTTCATTCCTGTATACTTCTTATCCTGCTTGTTCAGAGCAAGTGCTCCATAAAATATTTCAGACTAATTCTCCCCTGACCCCGCTGGCTTTCCTCTGAGACGGACTAGTCGCATGGCGGAATCCAAACCCCGGAACCGGAGCAGCTTCCCCCTGAGACGGACTAGTCGCATGGCGGAATCCAAACCCCGGAACCGGAGGAGCCTCCCCCTGAGACGGACTAGTCGCATGGCGGAATCCAAACCCCGGAACCGGAGCAGCCTCCCCCTGAGACGGACTAGTCGCATGGCGGAATCCAAACCCCGGAACCGGAGGAGCCTCCCCCTGAGACGGACTAGTCGCATGGCGGAATCCAAACCCCGGAACCGGAGCAGTGTTGTCACAGTCGTTCTTCCACATGCCCGGTGTTCAGACATGCGGTGTTGGGACAAGGGGGACTTGGCGTTTTCAGGGCTGAGCAGCCCATTGTCTTTAGCGCTCTGGCTACAGGTGCCTACAACAAATGACACTTGTCATGATTCACTGCACAGAGAAGAAATGAGCACACGATGGGTTATAGTCAGATGAATCATAACAAGCGTAACCTTTCATACATCCACAGTACCAATATATTTTTAGGTCTGTACGTCAGCATATATCCATGTAAAAACTCCCTAAACCTGCCGTGTAAATGCTCACTCCTCTTCGGTCATCCAAATCGTGCCATGCTCCCAGTCTATGAATGCACAATATAGACCGCTGTATCCGTGATAGCTAGTGTGTCGGATAGGTGTATGATCTGTTTTGAAAGGTGTGTCTCTCACTGAGGGGTTCACTCACAGGGTTTTGCCCCGGCATAGCTCTCACAATCTGCTTGTCGGTGCAAAAAGCCAATCCGCTGGGAGCAAGTGAAGTTTTTTTTCTTTCAGGACAGAGTAATGGTAATCTAGCCTTCAAAGATTCACAGATAAAAGGAGAGTGGTGCTCTATATCTCTCTTTCTGTGTGTTTAGATAGGGTTGCATGGGATTGACTTTGATGTGATTGCAGGCCTTATACTTAAGGCTCTCTCTCTCTGTCTCTCGCCTGGTGATTTCTGAAGGGCTTTTCCTTTGGTATGTGCTGTAACGTTGTGCGAGCGGAGGGGCTTTGAGCACCACCGACGGAACACGCTTTCTAACAATGTTCTGCGTAGGGGCTTTTGTAGGCTTTGTGGCATTGTTTCTCAGTGTTGTTCACTTCACTCATATATATTTATCACTTTTTCATCAACCAATCATTTATCTAAACTATTTTATCCTTACAATTTTCCACTGTATTCTTTGTAGCATTTTGAGAGTCTTGTGAAAATACCATTCCTCAACACGTCACTGTTGCATTTTCTCTGTTCATATCATGATATCATATATCGTGTTTCAACCACCTCATACTCTTACCAATAGTCCACCTCAAACTATTTCCCTGCTAATAGTCCACCTCATACTATTACCCTACCAACAGTCCAACTCATACAATTACATTAACAATAGTCCACTTCAAACTATTACCCTGCTAATAGTCCAGCTCATTCTATTACTCTGCCAATAGTCCACCTCATACTATTACCCTACCAATAGTCTAACTCATACTATTACCGTACCAATAGTCCAGCTCATTCTATTACTCTGCCAATAGTCTAACTCATACTATTACCCTACCAATAGTCTGACTCATACTATTACCCTACCAATAGTCTAACTCATACTATTACCCTACCAATAGTCTAACTCATACTATTACCCTACCAATAGTCTAACTCATACTATTACCCTACCAATAGTCCAGCTCATTCTATTACTCTGCCAATAGTCTAACTCATACTATTACCCTACCAGTAGTCCAGCTCATTCTATTACTTTGCCAATAGTCCACCTCATAATAATACCCTATCAATTGTACAGCAAAGTTCACCCTGGTTATACCATAAAATAGGAACCACATCAGCAGTTCCTTTTTCATCTTATATTGTGAGTAATTTCAGAAGCAGTGTAAGCACGTGTGAAATACATAGATACACACACACACACACACACACACACACACACACACACACACACAGATACTGGCTTGCTGGCTCACCTCTCAAACACTCTTGGCACACACGCACACAAGCGCGCACACACTCAGTCCAGAGTAGAAGTATTGTGAAGGCTGTCAGCTCACTGCTGGCCTTCTCTTTTGGTCCAATATTCCATGGTTGCTGTTGTTGACCTTTCGGTGGAGAATGTCTTGCCTGTTTGCTGAAATGAATCCTGTCCGATAACCCAGCCAACCACTGTAATGGTGTTGAAGTGGATTGATTTGGTCTGTGCGTGGGCAGCTTGTGCTTTTTCTCTGAAGTGGCTACTTTGAGTTAGAGATTCGGCTTTAGGGATATGTATAGCTTTTACAAGAACATGACTGAGAAGAGCCAAATAAATCTACACCATAACAAACTACACTAACAACAGTCAATATACACTATTATGCACTTACTTGCTAGCTGGTACTTGCATATGTATATTGCAGTGTATTATTTTAAACCCTTTGTACACCTGACTCAGTTTTGCACCTAGTATGTTTGTTTTTTTATTCTTATTAGGTTTCACGTTATTTTTATTTTGCCTATGACAATAAACGATTTTGACCTAGAAATATATATGTTTCTAGGTTAAAGTCTTATTTATGTTGATAGACAGTAGTCAGTTCTTTTGACCAATCAATTGGTTAACACTTCAAAATATTTTTCCATGTTTTATTAGTCAACAACATGCACCGAGATTCTCTGCTGACATAATAGCATACTAAATTATGAAATATCACCCAAGTCACTAGAGGAGTCATAATATCACATTGGCCAGAAATCAAGATAACAGGACACGACCCTTCACACGTCCTCCATTAGGCTCCTGAAGTAGTCAGGCAGAGCTTCTTTTTCAGGCATTTATGTCAGGCAATGCGTTTTCATAACAAAAGATGTTTCAGAAGGGCATTTTTTGCTGACAACTGGCAGAATCATACAGCCTTCCGTGTGCAGCTGATGTCTTAGGATCAGATAGAAAGAAGGGCATTTCTGCACACTCTATTCCATTTGAGGGAAGTGCTCATCTCCAAATGGACGGGTGTTCCTTCTTTTTCACAAATGTTGTGAGATACATCCCAGAATGCTGACATTCATCTCCGTCTCTTAACATTTAAGGAATCGCTATTGTCCATACACAAAATGAGTACAAAAAAAAATCTAGGAATAATCTAAGCCTATTAGTATTCAGACCAAGACATGTGTACTAAAAACAAATCTTGGTCGGCCAAGAGGCTAACAACCAAAATAATTCACCTGTCGACTAAATGGTGTTGGTCCTTCAACACAGGACACACACAGCTACCCTCGCTGACACTGAAGAGATACTGCCGTGCCCCGAAGCACCCTATTTCTTACACAGTGCACTTGAGCCGTATGTGGGAAAACAGGGTGCCATTGTGATATGTCGTTTTCCCACTACTGCAGCACCTCTCCAAATGAATCCCTGAGACAAAGATACATCAAAAAGTCTATCTATTTTACAGGGACAAAAATAGGACACCCCCAATTAAAGACTGTAGCATTTGAGTGAATGAGATGCTTGACATTTGAGGCATGTTGTCCCACCTAGATTCTGGGTTTTTCTTTTTACAGTGATGGGAGGAGATATCCTCTTAGTTTTCAGGGTGTGAAAGCTTTCTCTGCACAGTTCCTTGGTTCGCTCGGGGACTTTAAAGTGTTCTTATACTCTCTGTGTTCACTTTTCCCTTTTTGTGGAAGCACTCTAAACAACCCCAAAATACTAGAATGTGTACCTTGTCAGTTATTACGTTATGTTACCGAACTGTATCTCTAACTTCATTCTTCACAGAATCGTTCCCTCTGAGGCTTTCGTTTCGAATGTTGCGCCTGGTTTCTGTTGCTGTGATCACGAGCTAAGGAACATTGGCATAGTAATTTCCCAGACGCCAATCAGTGACATCTTTGACATACTGGCAATACGTGAACGGGTTGCCAACAGCAACAGAGTATGTCTGCTTCCTGGAAAAAGGCTCAGTGACTGCATCCTGACTTCCCCTTCTAAGTAGACAAGGAAACCATGGCCAGGAAAGAAGAAACAAATTATAACGCAATTAACATGAAACATAAGCAGCGTCTACCGGGTATACAGCATCTTTTCCTGTTTCTGTTTGTGTTAACCTGAAAGGTGCACAACAGACAGAAATCTCAGTGTAATTCTAACCGTGTCTAGAAATGATGTACTGTAGCTAAGGTCAAAAGGACATCACATTCTGGATTTTAACACAGAAATTGGACAAACCTGCCCACCGTTTCTCCCAATACTTTTCTCATGTCAAGTAGTAAAGCAAATTAGTAGTAAAGAAACCATCTGGATGGTACCGTGAAAGAGTCGACTCAGTAGGGAGAGGTTGCAACCACAGGGCATGCAGACAATACCAGGACAGGACGTCCTTCCATTCCTCTGCCACGAGCCACATGTACCGTCCCACAACATGTCCAGGGAAGTGCTGAAGTGCTATTTTCTGGATGTGGCCAAACTCTCACGGGAGTCTGACATGGCTTTGACATTAGCTGCATGGACTAGAGCAACCAGTTAAGGGGGAGAGAATTTGTTCAGTTCCTTGGTCGTGTGACGTTGCCTATCAGAGGCTCCCAACACAACTATTATTTGACTATTAACAACTATTAACAAAAGCAGGACACAACCGTTGTGGATTTTGTCACGTTTGTAAACTCGGATTGGATCATGAATCGGGCGACACAATGTTATTTTTACATTACTAGTTGTATAGATGACACTCGAAAGCAACTGCATACGTTTTTACACCGGCCCATCCTGGTACTGGTTAACCTTGGTACTGGTTCACCTTTGGTACCGGCCCATCTTGGAACTGGTTCACCTTGGTATTGGTCCATCTTGGTACTGGTTCACCTTGGAACTGGCCCACCTTGATCCTGACCCACCAAGTGTCTTGCTTTACCAACTTGGCGACATGGGAGACATTGAGTCTCTGTAGCCAACAGATGCATAGAATTGTCTAAGGCTCTTGGGTAAAGTACGGCTTTGACTGACCTGATGAAGAAGGAGGCTGCGGTGGAGGGTGTGTGGCTGGACTGGGTGGAGGTGGGCTGGGGCTGTGGGACGGTTGGAGGGATGGCGGCGTGGTCGTAGATTGGGTTCTCGGGGGACATGTCTCTATCCACATCAGGGCCCAAGCCTGGAGTCTGGACAGGGGATAGAGAAAGAGCGGGAGAGACAGACGAAAGAGAGACAGACGTCAACATTGGCAACATGGATAAACAAACAGAAAAAAAGAATTCCACTACCCCATGGTGTGCGCGTACATTCAGTCAATCGATACACAGCAGTTTTTTGGATTCCATGTCTACAAAGACTAAATGTATTGGGTAAAACCCTGTCACACTGAGAGAAAGCATGTTGGAAACTCATGTGTTGACTGAATGAAGAGACCTTCCGACTGTCTTGGCTCCTAAGACTCGGCATCCCAGAAGACACCCTGTGTTGACTAGCAAAAGGCCCAGGGTGGGGGGCGGCATCATGCAGGCCAGTCCCCGGCAGGAAATGACCTAACCAATATGGCTGCTGTTGGTTGCAGCAGCTGCTGGTTGGTAACCGTGGAAATCTACGCACACAGCTGGATGACCTCTACGGACTGGCGAGTCATAAGCTTTTTGGCTTTGGTCATTAGTTTGGGCCTGATTAGCGGCTTTGATATGGTCCCAATTCCACCTGATTGCTACAATATGGTCCGTGTCTAAAAACGTCTTCCTCCCTCATCATTTGTAATTATCTACAGCACCAGGATGAGACGAGTTTAGGAATCGGTTCAACTCAGCTCAGTCCAAGAACGAATTGGGAATCTAAAATGTCGGTCAATAAGTACACTGCAATGCCTGGTATGCAATGCCTTGTCTTTTTTTGTTTAAATTAAAAAAGACAGAATTTGTACCAATCATCTGATATTCTGTTCACATAATGCAGTATCTGAAACCTTTGCACATATTTTTGGGGGGGTCTTACACTTTGAACTGAGCAAGATGCATCTTTGATCTACTGTCTGTTTTCCACTGGCGACTGTTGCCGGGGAAGTGGCATTTCTTCTTTTTCTGTTCCGTTTTTTTCTCTTTTCATTTGCCTCTCTTTCTCTTGTTCATCCTTTTGGTCTGTGAGGAAACAAAGGCACTGAGTCTCCACTTGGCTCTCTTCACGGTGGATTACCGCGGCAACGGCTGCGGAGTGCCGGCGGATGGCGGGGAGTCCATTGTTCAGTTGTGTGACGGCGGCGTTGGCGAGCCAGCTAACAGGATTACGGCGACACACGACATCCGGCCCGCCACCGCACCGCTGACACACGGAGACAGGAAGGAGTTCAACAACATGAAGCTGGAGACAGAGCCAAAAAGCCCCTGTGCCGTGTCGAAGTGACTCCAGATCTCTGAGTACATAGGCGGGCCCGTACCTGGCTGTAGAACCGGTAGATCACAGGAAACTCCGGCAGAACCCTCCGTGGTCAGTAGTCCATCTGCTGCATTGCTTGTGGCGATAACAGGGAAACTGAGTGAAATGTGAGACGGCAGGTTAGGACCCCATCGCCTGGCCAATTCCTGCCCCCAGCAGACATCCACGTTACAGCCCTAACCGAATGCAAACGGCTCAAAAATTATCTTCATGACAAAAACCTCTTTTGAAAGACGTAGAGCTCGGCCAACCTTGACCGTGTTACGTAATCATCAGACCTTTACAGAGATTGAAAACCTACCCGTGTCTGTGTTGTGTTGTCACAAGTTTATCTGCCTCAGGGTGATAAACCCTCTGCAGGCTACACAAGACAGCAGTGCTGTTTCATGTAACCCCTGACAGGAATGCACTAGTCTGACAGAGAAATGGGACCATGAGAAACGACACCTCCAGTATGGCTTCAAAAGGTGCCCCTCGCAACACACTCACACACTTTTTAATCATCTCCAGGGTGCCACTCATGCACGATCCAGGAGGAGGAACGTTGGCTTTTTAATTTTTTAAAGCCAGACCTAAGTTCCTGATGGGCACATAACGAGCCGTAGGAGTGTGGAATAACCCCCCCCCCCCCCGTGCAGCACAGCTTGGTTACAGAGATTCGAAAATCACTCAAACACCCTCGTCCGGTTGAAAAGGGGCGCATATTTCGTCCCCATCTCCTCTCACACAACCTGTTACACACTAATTACCACGTCACACGTCTAGAGGCCGACCGGAAGAGTGGCAGGCAGCTAATGTTCAGCAGGAGATGCAGGTCAACCCCGGGGTCTCTCTGGGTCTCAACTGGAGGTCTAATTTTATTGTCAATAATAGCAGAGAACTCGTGGTAGTAATGCTAATAGGCAGAGGCTGTTACAAGTTAATGCACTCTGTGCCACCAGGAACTTAAAGGAATAAGTTAAGTCGCTCTCGACGTGATGAATAATGGAACTGGGTGGTGTGTGGTGCCGTGGAAGTACGGGAGTAGTGTAGTGTGACCGTACGTGTTGCTACTGTGATCGGGCACTATGGTGGACCTTTCGGTGTTCTAAATGCAGCACCGTGTTTTAGCGCGAAATCAATCATTACCAGTTCTGACATCACCAGTGTTGGTCCGGAGGAGCAAAAAGTCGGAGCGAAGAGAAAACATTTTTTTTTTTTTTACTTCTCTTCTGTCTCTCACTCTTTCCCTCCTGGTGGAGTTTTGCCGTGGTGACACAGCTGCTCCCAAGTAAAACAAGGCACAGATGGGCGCTTGATGACAGTGGGAAGGGCACTCTGGGCAGCAATAAACAATAACATTTTTTTATTCATAGAATGAGATGCCTATAAGGCTAACTGAGAGAGAGGACCCTTGCAGGTCTCTGAAAAACTTCAGGCTTTTTTTAACCAAACAATTTCCCCCTCCAATGTTTGGTGGAACATAAATATTGGATTGAAGACGGCTACATTCATCTAATAACCCTAGTATAACAGGACAACGGTGTATTTAAGCAAGGCGAAAAGACAACAGATCCTTCCCTGATATTTAAGTGTCTTTGATAATCAGGGACTGGTCCCAAACGAGGTGCAGCAGTGAAGCATGATGGACGTTGGTTCCATCTACTCCCCTCAGGTCAGGCCAAGATCCCATCTGTCAGCACTGAGAGGAGGGAGGAATGGTGCTGGCCTCCTTTTTCCCCTTCATTTCTTTCATTCTAGACGTGAACCTCGCATGATTCCTTTCCCTCTCCTCTCATAATTTTGTGAGTCACGTTTTTCCTTTGTGAGTGACATTAGAATGCTCCTGACGACGTCGAAGCCTCTGGCTTGGCGAATAAGGCGGTGACTCCTCAGAGCGTTACCGACAAACACTCCACACATCTCGTTTCTCTCCTCGCCCACCACCTCCCCGAAGAAATCAAGGGCCCATCTCACATTCCCAGGCAAGGTCATTCCTGGCCTCCAAAATCCTACGGCTTCTGCCGTGTTCCGAGTTGTTTTGTTTAAAATGGGAGGAGGGGTATTGAGAGTTTAAAAGGCCAAACCCACACACATGGAAACAGACACACCTGCGGCTGCTTATGTACACAGGGGCACACACACACAACCAAACAGAAACACACAGGAACGCGCACACACACACACACGCACACACACTCAAACACTTGTTTGTCTTTTCTGTTTGATACAAGGCCGATTGACCGCCCTGAGAGGCACACACTCAGTCAAAAGCATTGGCCTCCCAACGCTCTGCATCACAGAGCCACTTGCTGTTGGAGGAAGAGAATGCCAAAGGACACACAGAAAATAAACATCGGGAGCAGATTGCTGGCAAGTCCCGACAGTATAGCAAATCTGCACACAAGATACAGAGGATCATTATAATGAGCTATAGTCTGAATATACATTACTGCTTTGTCAAATGAAATTGTCAAATGTTTGCTCAGGGATTAGAACGTACAGCGAGAACCTGCGTGACACAAGACATGGAAGTCGAAACATTCCCTCGGCTTGCGTCGTAACATTAGAAACTTATTTCCTGTTTAATTAGAGAATAAAGTAGTTGAGCCATCTCACTGGTGTGTGTCCACTGTAGAGCCAGCCCTGGCCTGAGGCCTGCATGAGGTCCTTGGGTCAGCTCCTCCGGGAACTGCCCTCACCGACCATAGCTGTCAATCGACGCCAAAGACAGAAGATAAGCCAATGAGATCTGCTCTGTGGTCATTACGGTGTGGTCCCTCCCATCCAATCAAACCTGTCCCCATCAGAGATGTTCGTGCTTTTCTCATTAGTTCCTCCTCTTCATTCGAGGTAAATTGGCATTAATCCCATTTTGACCCACAGCGTCCTCCACATCGCCGCAACACACCGTTAAAATCGCTGCCGAGCACTTCACAAATCTCGACCGGCGATCAATAGCGACCATTCCCACTGTGGATTTGAGAATGACCTCAGCCAACATTTACATATCCAATCATCTAACCATTGATTTCCAGCCCTCATTACAACCCCGTTACACACAGGACTGGAATACCTAATCTCCTGGAGTGCCTCTATCAAGGGTTTAAACACGGGTTACACTAAACATGCGATTGGCCTGGAAGGATTAAAGCGTTAATCTGGACCCACTTGTCGTGGAGGCGAGGGGGCAAGGGGGCTTGGGGGCATTGGGGCGTACAGGAGGTCATCGCTGCGTCCCGAAAAGTTAATCGTCCCATCACTGGGGTTGGGAGTCGGTTGGCACCGCTGACTTCGACGGATGGTACACGCGTGTGGCGCTGAGGTCAACAATGGCCAGCCGTGAGCACAATTATCCCCATCCTTCTGCATTCAGGGGACTTCAATCCCCGGCCAGGAAGGTCAAGTGATGGTTAGGGAGGCTGCGGTTCCGGCTCAGTGTGTGTTGTGCTTGTTTAACGAGCTCTGCGGTGCGCAGGTCTTGTTGGGGTGTACATTATCGTCAGGGCCGTCATCCATCCACTCACCTGTATTTACCCAGGAATGACTTTTGCCCTCCTTTCTCCTAATAACGATGTCCGTCACTTGAATTGGCACTAGCGACCGAGGTGCTACAGAATCCGTTCGAAAGCCTTTACGGTAGAATACGAGTGTAAACACAAAGATGAATGTGCAGCTTGTCTCTCCCTGGAAACTGCGATGAGCCACGGCTTTGTTTACCATCTGTCATCCTCAGAGTGGCCTCTGAATCACAGGTTGGATGGACGCCATTTTGTTTAACACAGGCGCGTTAATTTATTCTGCCAAACAACTAGGGGCTGGCTGGAGAGGTGAACGAATAAAAGTGATCTGATTAGCATGCATGAGGACGACAGAGTAGTGGAAAAGTCTAACTAAAGAACAGATAGGACAGAGCCTTTGACCTCCTCCCTCACTGTGTGTTTACTGAGCGATCAGCAGACACTTGCCTTGACCTACAGCGATCATGACAGCCTGAGTCCTGATTAACACCCCAAATGACATAATCAGAGGATGACATCTCATTCAGGCAGATGAAGGTCCCCGGGGATGACAGAGGATGACATCTCATTCAGGCAGATGAAGGTCCCCGGGGATGACGGCCCTGACGGCCCTGACGGGCCGCTTACATGGAGTCGCATTCAAGACACGGCAGCCTTGAACTAGGAGTGAGTGTCATGATGAAATGATTACAGGGCCAGCCATAAAACTGACACACCGAGTCGTTTAATGAAACCCAATAAATATCTGTCGTGAGTTACGCCGAAACCGTAAACCACGCGTTTCAGTCAAACACACACCGTCAATGTCACACTCAACCTACCAAATACCTAACGGAGGCCCACTGACCCCGGTCACAACTCTTAACTCTGCCTAGATTCACTGCAACAGTTCTGCGTTGCCACGGTAACAGCCAAGTTAAGGTACTTCTTTTTAGATCTGCGTGGTTTTGTCACTGCGTTTCCCTGCCTTACCTTCCTAACTAAAGTGAATACAAACAACATTCATCCGTGAATGACAAAGGGGGACACATTCAAGATGCCCTTTAAATGAATAAAAACACAAGCGCTGCGGCTTGAAAGGGTCTTTCAGGTAGATTTAAGGAACATTAAAATGCATTTGTAATCAAAAGTATGTGAATGAAATCTCCCAAAACAAGACCACGGGAACTCACTGTTGCAGAATGTGGTCGGTGATCCCTCCTGGCGCGGGACACTCTCCAAACGCCCTCCAGGTAGTGCTGTGCCTGCGCGGGCACCGGGGTCACCGTAGCCAGGCCGGCGGCCTTGGACCCAGCTGCGTAGCTGCTCTGGGCCCCGCCCCAGCGATGAGGTCCCCCCTGGAACCGTTCGCCCCACTCCCCGGGAATCCGGTGGTCGTACAGCCGGGCTGGCTGCTTGGCCGGCGGGTCATCCGCAGACCAGTCCTGGAACGTGGGAGAGCACCGGGGCGGCACCGGGTAGAAGGGTCCGGACTGCGGGTCGGGCATGTCTCTGGTGAGGCCCAGGGCTTTCTGCAGCGCCAGACGTCTCAGCTGGTGGAGGGCGGTTCCGCAGACCTGACACAGGCTGTCCCCTCTAGCACGCCTGCCCATGTGACGCCACTGGAGACGCTGGAGCTTGTCGAACAGGAACGCGACGAAGCCCGGGTCCTGTGGAGAAACGACAAGGCGCCCTACAGGTCAGCGTTCGAACATAACCCTAACCCACAACCCAACCCCTAACCTCTAAGCCTAACCCCTAACCCCAAACCCTAACCTAGACTGAACCGTTTCATTTGTGATATTCCGCTGTGCTAATTATTACCCCCAAAAATATAAAGCAGTAGCCACATATGATGTAGCTTGAACAAACACAAGCACTCAAACAGGCTCCAGGCGGACACCATCACCAACCACCTCAGGTATCGTCATGACTACCACATCCAGTAGTCAAAGAACTACCCTCCGAAGACGATAGGGTAAGATGAGGAAAAAAGGGAAAGATAAACACAACAAAGATGTTTTCATCAAAGTTGTCATTCCTTGGTGGGTGGTGTGAGGTATCTGCAGGGCTAAATATGAATTTGTGCCAAGCAACACATACTGTGGAATACCTCTTATCCACTGCCACAGTTAAGACACTGTAGATGGTAGATGGGTGGTAGAGATGGTAGGATGGTAGTTTACTCTTTAAACCACAATTAAATAGTTCATAAGTAATATTTATTTTGAGATTTAGTTAAAAGAAGAACAATATTAACAAGATATGTTATTAATGCACTGGAGCGCAAGTAATATCAATTGTGAGGATGAATAATTATTTCTTGATCTCACCTTTTAGATGACAAAGGAAATACAAGCTGCTGAACGCAACATCTGTCACCAACATCTCCAACATTGGAACACATTCACAGAACAATTTATCTTTCCACTCATTGTTTAAATACCCGCCCAAGAAAAGGTCCTTATTCTGAATGGACCTCCACACAAATGAAGGAACTTGAACACACAGCGGACCCACGCAGCTGCCCGCAGCCTGAAAACACACAACGCACAACTCCTCCGTCCTCAGCTCGCGCCGCACATTGTATAAGGGTTGATTTAGGTTGGCTAATATACTGCGCTCAGCTCTGCCGGCTGTTCTGTCTCAGTTGTGGCCATCCCTGTCTGTCACCGAGGTTTATGTTGCATGTTGGAGTGAGCCAGAGGTCAGGGCCGGGAACAGCCTTCCTCAGCAACAGGACTCGGTGATTTGCAGTGCTTTTGTCTGCGGCAGGGGGGCCACGGGAATGGTCGGACAGGGGGGGTTCGGGTCTGGTG
The DNA here is from genome assembly GCA_016801175.1 of Esox masquinongy. NCBI lineage: Eukaryota > Metazoa > Chordata > Actinopteri > Esociformes > Esocidae > Esox > Esox masquinongy. The sequence continues at coordinate 13,683 of JACXGI010017716.1, forward strand.
GAGAAGACGGGGGAGTATGGAAGGGAAGGCTGCAATCTGCCAGCAATCTGTTCTACACTCTAGGGAACTCTGCATTCCGACAACCTATTCATTACCGGACCTGTTTGTTAAATTTTTGGACGGGTTGGTAAGAAAGCCTTTCGTGTTTTCAAGCACTTTAACAATGTAGAGGCAAGAAGTGTCATTCTGATGTAGCCATGACAGATACAAAAGCCACCCCATTGACTCATTGCCTTTGGTCTGGACTCTGGATGTTACAACGTCAGTTCTGGTCTGTCAGTAAAATGATGCATTACAAGAATTTTCCTGAACAACCAAACAAAACTGTTTTATATGGCGAACGGTTCCAGGGAGGACCTCATCGCTGTGGCGGGACCCAGAGCAGCTACGCGACTGGGTCCATGGACGGCCAGCCTGGCTACGGAGACGCCGGAGCCCACGCACGCACAGCACTACCTGTGTCCTGCAAACAGATTTAAGACCCCAGGTAGACATAGAGCCCCTTCAAGAACCCCCCCCCCC
>JACXGI010017717.1:0-14118 GCA_016801175.1 Esox masquinongy
TTAATCAACTTGATTGTCTGGTGAAAAGGCTGTTGGTCAGCTATGATTTTTTTCCTGGATACCTTCTTTCACAGTGCCTGAGATACGACAACCTTTTCAGCATTCTGAAAACAGAGATGCATGCCTAGGTCTATTGACTATATCATTATATTCAAAAAATATATATAATAAACAAATTAGGCTAGTTTCCAATATAGACTTGTTGAGGAGTACACCACAGCAAAGGATCAACGAGTTACAAACTAACATTTATAATTAACCAGAATGAATTATTGATTTCATGGCTAATTAAAAAACATAACTTCAATGTTTGTTTGACTAGATCACGGTCATTTCAATGAATTAAAGTTAGGTGTCTGGCTCCTTGATCCTGCTTTGTAGTCTACCCTTCTGGTCTACTGTGGCCTTCATCAGTGTCTAGACTATCATAGGGAAGGAGAACATACCGGTCTCCCAAAGATGACTGCTCCAGGGTGGAGGTAGATTTCCACTATGTCGCTTTCGGGAACCACCTGTACACGAGACACCTCACCCTTGGCCAGCATCTCATTGACAAAGTCATTCCAGGAGATGTTTCCCCCGCTAGTATTGATGGAGTTGAGCACACTCATAATGATGGCGATAATGAAGAGAGTGCGCAGACGGTCCCTGTACAGCTGATCCTCCTGCTCGCGACGCTTCTTATCCTCTAAAAGGGAAAGGGGGAGTAGCAGGTAACAACTCACCCGTTTAATTACGGCACAAGTTAGCTGGCATTAAGCACTGACACTTGAATCCAGATGTGTTCATCTTTGTTTCATTTACCTTCATCTTCCTCTGGAGTTTTGCCCTTAGGTCCATCACTGTTTTTATCTTGTTTAGACTGAGATGTACTAAAATAATCAGTCGACGCTGCAATGAAAGGTTACTAGTCAGTGTAATCAGACACTGAAAAACCTTAAAATAACATGGGTTGGGATTGGCGCCTTACCTAAAATATTCCACAGGCCAATTGGGTTTTTAAACAAGTTGTTCTTGATCAGTTGCTTATGTGTTGCTGTCAATCTGGAACTCATGGGTATGTGCAAAAGGTGCTGGAAAAGTAAGTAGTAACAACACTTTTAGATTAACCCCATCCAATTAAACTCTAGACATTACTGCCAGTTCCACTGCATTTTGTTCACCGTCGTCCACCAATCGGGGTCTGATTTATTGACCGGGGACGTCCAAGTGGGTGCAAGTCAGGTATTTAACAGAAAACAAACATGCTTCAGGCCTCAGGGCAAGAGTTGAATACCCCTAAACTAACACTACATAAAGAGCAGCGGCATGAATTACCGATGGACACTGAGAAATGCAACTAACCTGAATAAGTCCATAGTTGAGATCATAACAATAATGATGTGGTTGAGTCGAAAATAAACGAAGTGAACCTGATACCTGTATACAGTTCATACATGTCAATAGCTGCCGTTTGGCACCTTCGTTGTTTGAACGCTTGTTGACAAATGTAAAGTTATGGCGTCCTGACACGGTTAAGATGATAGACTTATAATTTCTATAATAACTGGCACATCGCAGAGCTGCCAGTGCCATGTTCCTGACAGCTAGACTAACTAGCGAACGTTAGCTAACGTAGGCACAGTTATAGACAACTATCGTTAGAGGTGGCTAGCTAATAAAACTATAAAGTTTTCCATTACTAGCCAGTCAGCCAGCAACCCTCGGCAATTAAATGACAATGGGCCACCGCAGTGATTAACTCGGTGTTTTATCAAATGCGCGCTATTGTTAGCTAGCTGTTGTTAACATGTTAAGTAATGTAAAGATGGTAAAGTCCCATAAAGACAAAACACTTCTACACTGAACCGTCCTCGGTTTTTACTGTTTCGTCCACAAATAACCTGATACGCTCTAAAATGTAAGTGTGCCCATTATTCTGGTTTAGTAAATAATGACTGCTATCATTCCTGCAAAGTCAGTAAATTAAAAGAGTCCAGTTCCTTTTAATTTACTGACGAAAATAACCACGAGAAACGACTACACCATAATGTATCCTGACGCAGTTAAAATATCTTTGCTGAACCCCGAACTTTAACCCCAACAGCTTCGATTTTATCAAAGAGCACCATCGCATATTCCTCTTCGATTTAGTTAAATATTAACATTGAGACAGAAAACACTATCCATTTACTAAAAATATTTAACTGGGTGTTATATATAATAACCGTCAATAATGAAAGTCAGTATTGAATGGCATTTAACCCTTGTCCAATGGCGTCACGGTGTTGCTTCATGAACGCTCTATCTGCGCAGAACTTTCACAGCTAACACTATTCTTTATTCAAATGATTTATAGAAATAGGATATTTGCTATATGTGCGAGAAATACAAAAAACAGCTTGCTATTGACATTGTGTGCTGGTACATAATTGGATTTGCCTGTATCTGCATTTCGCCCGTGCTAAATGAAAATGCGTCATGTTTATGGCTAGTCCTATTTTGTAGTTACAAAGGTAGCCACCAGAGGTAGCTATGGCATCGAGACACGCTGTGTTCTTATTTTGAAAAAAGAACATTCCATAACATTTATCAGTAAAATAATGATGAAACATTTCGAAACATTTTTTTTGTGTGCATTACATTGTGACTGTAAAATATAACAACATACTTTTTATTGACCTAATACAGTTCATAAAATCATGTAATACAATGAGTCCAAATTATAATTTAGATGACCATAACACAAACTCTTCATTGAGAGGAAAAACAGTGATTAAATAAGCCAATGAGAATCCAGATTCAACATATTTTTTTTACGACTTAACCAATGATAGCTCTTCTTACATCTCCGTGCATGTCATGTTGATCACCCAGTCTGCTCTGCCATGGGTGCAATTGATATGCATTACCCTATAACCAATACCGGTCTGACTTTTAAAGCTTACTGAAATGTTCAACATCAAAAAACATTTCCTGATATTTATAATGTACTCATCAATGTAGAAAAATAATGTGTGTCGATTGCACTCAGATAAACCGAGACGTTCTAACAGCAATGTGGACATTAAGTTAAGGCCCGGGTGCTATTAACTTCTACTTGTAATTTGGTTCTACTGACATCATATGTACACCTATCATGGGATTTGAGTCTTCAATTATATGTGTACGTTCGAATTACAACAACAACAACAATTCTACTACTAATACGACAGAACATAATATACGCAATCTTACTAGGCGACGCAAATCAAGTGCACCCAGCCTCCGTACTCCATTTCCTTCGCTTGCTCTCCCAACTGTATAATGGAGATGGGTTCCCAATCATGGAAACTGAAGTACTCGGTCAACCATGTTCGCGCCTTCATATTATTTTGTCAGTGCAGACTTTAGCACATTGACTTGATCCATAATGGCGGCAGTTTCTTCGGCGCACTATTAGTGCCCTCCCACATTGTAGAGCCAATCACAGTCAGTGTTTCATTTTTGCCTCTTTCTCGTTACTTCAGTCCCACATTGAAGTCAAAGGCCGCCTGGAAACGGTTTGCAAGGGGTTGTTAAAGAAGATTAAGCCGAAACAAAATATCGTTTTTAGCTACTTTAAGTTTACCTCTCAAGGCTCTAGTTTTGTTTAGTGAGTATATAACGCTTCATTTCAAGCCATGGTGAGAAAATAGCTATTAGGTCTGCAGAGACGTGTTCGAGAACATTTTAAGCTTTCTCTGTCGGTTGTTTGGGTACAGGAATTAGCTAACGTTAGATAGCTAGCACTAGCCTAGGAGACGAGCTAGCCTAGCTCGCTAACGTTAGCATCCAGTGGTCTGATTACCAACTCAGATGTTTGCAGTATTTCTCGGATGTCTACTGACGGCAGACTGCTGAGCCGGAGGGCCTCAAATGGGAAAAACAAGCATCGGACAGGAATATCGGGGATAAACTTGTCGATGTAACTCAGATTTTGCTGAACTGAAGCCAGGTAAGACGCAATAACATTACTTTGCAACCAGCTAACGTTGGATATGCTAGCAGGAACTATACCTTTAGCCAAAGCTATTTAGCTAACGTTAGCTCAATAACATGGCTTCATGCTCGAGTCAAACTGTGTTATGAGAGGCTACCCCCCCCCCCCCAAGCATTCTTTAACTGCGTACTCGTTTAGCTAGTAAAATGGCCCACTGACTCTTGGTTACATGGTTTGGTAACGTGCGTTTGGTAAAGTTAACTTTCGAGTAATATGTTTACCTTCAAACCAAGTTAAGGTTATAACTAGATATTTGGTTGCAAAACAAATTGGCAGCACACTCCCACATATATTTAAGTTACGATGCCATTAATGCCACACATGCAATAGCCTTAACACCACCAGGCGACAATTCGATTTTGGTAAAAGGAATTACAGCATAGGCTCAATAATGGTGGTAATGTATCATTTACTGTGATGACGTTATTTCACAGAAGTCATCTGCTTATTTCTTGGATGGAAAAGATACAGAGAGAGGCAGGAGTGAATTATTTGGTGCTATTGATGTGTAATGCAGTGGTGAGATAAATAGCTACGTGCCATCCAAAGTTTTTTTTACTTAACCTCGATTTGGCCATTTGTTTGTGTTTCTAATCGACTCATGGATACAGGATTTAAATTAGGTTCAAACATTGGACTTCATTAAGATAATTTATTGACAGAAGGCGTTATTATGGTTTATATCAACATAATACATTTGTGTAGTTTCTTTTTTATGAATTACTATTTTGTTTATCCATCATTGCTTGACGGGTTCTATCATTCCACTGGCTGTGGAATAGTATAAATATATTAAGTCAGCCAAATCACAATAGTAGAGGTTTCACTTTTTTTTGTTTGAGAGCATGAAAATAAGATGGGCACTGCTTGTAACAAACAACTAGGATTAAGCAGAGAATGTGGGTAAGGTTTTGGTGCAGTATCCGTGCTGTGGTAAGCACTGCAGTGGAGCTGCTGGCTGTATTTTCTTACAGAGATACTCTTCAGCCTGTTGGGGCGTTCACATTGAAATTCACTGCAGACGCAGCAATGCATGTAATCCCCTACCACCACCACGGTCAATATGTGGTTGGTACTCCCAATTTCTTAGTTTCTTATTTAATAGAAAATTACAACTACTTCCCTCTTTCTGTAAATATTACGTGCCTCAAAGTTTTTAAGTCATACTTCTGTTTTGATGCTGTTAATTTCCAAGACCCTTTTTAAGCGGCGCTTGAGTAAGCGTAACACAGCAAGTGTGGGCTCAGACCGAGTGACTCAGTGGTAGCTGCTGTTATGTACCTTGCGCCGTCTGTCTTTATTGTGGTGTTTATAGAGTGACTGAATGCTCTGATTCGGCGTGTGTTTTCCTAATGTTCGTTACAAAACAACACTTTCCATTTGGTAGCAATATTTGATGTTGCAGTTACGGATGTTTGCTCCTCATAAAACACCATATAAGAAGGGACGTTGTTTTTTTTAATCAGTTGACCTTTTAACATTTACAGTTCTGAGGGAATATTCACCAGAAATAGTTGTAACAAACATTTTCCAAGGCGTTTCTTTACATAAGAGAAAATAATTGGTTGTGTACCCCTAAATGGACATGTCTGGTGCCCAAATTGAAGACATACTGTACATCATATGGAACAATATATTTAGTTCATTTGTGAAGATGTGCCGAGTCCTCTCAGCCATAATATCACTGAGCATAGAAAAACTTGACAGACAAAGTTGGCAGTTGAAATTGTGCTTGTATAGAATTGTATTTGACTACGCCATTATTTATATACATACAGAAACAATGACGTTAATGCGTTGCTGTTGTACGTTCTCAGTGGTAATGTCTACAATGAATATGCTTTAGCTGTCACTCTGGCCTAGTATTGGCTATGGCTACATTATTGCAAGTTCCCTGTTCTTACTCAAGGACTGCAGTGTTTAGAATGCTGGGTGGTGACTCCCCGAGTAGGCCTACATATTGTATCTAAAACCATAGCTCTTGTTAGTACCAATGTTTCATGTTAGTTTTTTCAAATTCATTGGTTTTCTTCTAACTCTAATTTGCGCTTCATCCAGAGTAAATGTCTGGCTTTGGCGTGTCTGCGTTGGGTGACACCATTTATACCGAAGTAGCTAAATAATTGTTGTGATAACATGTTGTTCTGTCAAATTACTAAAATCAAAATATTTATGAACCAAAAAACGTGCTATACTGTGAAAACAGTAATTCGAAGTAATCTAACAGATTTTCTTTTAGGTCCGTGACTATAACAGATTTTTTCAGTCCCTCCAGCCCTTAGAGTTGTTTATTATCCCTTGCTTTCTCAGTAATGTTGACAAAATCTAGTGTAGTACTTTATCTTGTACACTAGGGGCCTAGGTAAAATGGGAGTAGAGAAAAGAAAGAATGTGACTAATTACTAAAGCAACTCAAACAAAAAAAAAAGCACAGTAGCTTTTGACATACTTAAGGAGCTCTCATTCATAAAACGTTGGCGACCAAGTAAATTTTTCCCCTGTAGTGAAAGACCTGTCCATTAGAAATGGGGAGAATACTCATTTTGAATGCCTGAAGTTTTAAGTGTGTGCACAGGTTTTCAAATAAAGAACGATAAGAGAGTAGGGAGTAGGGCTGTGACATTGGGGAAGGGTTTCTGATATTTTCTGATGCTTAAAATCGAAGCATATCATAATTCCCCGTTTATAATCCGAACCATGTATATACCGCACCATTAATTTTATAGCTTTGTGTGTATACAAATCCCAGTATTAACCGCACCCATATATAAACCACATTTGTCCGGGGAATTGACTCATACACCCATTGTACATTAACACTAAACATCTGTCATAGTGCGCTACCAAAATTCATTTGTTGAGGAATAAGATATGTTTTTGAAAACCCTGTAGCGCCAAGTGTATAATATTTGCTACATGAGTTTCATGAGTTTCTACGTCGTCAAGCAATCAATCTGTGAAAAAGTTTGCAGCTGGAAATGGCTTTAAAAATGTGAACTTGTGTATTAGCCACACCCATGTATTAAACACTGTGATTGAAAATGTTTTCAAAATCTGTGTATAAGCCGTGGTTAATAAACGAAAAATTACGGTATTCTTCCTATAATTCAATTCTCTGCATTTTAAATTGAAAAAAATATAGGCCAGGTTCAGGAAAATCTAAAATGTTCTTTAAATTGCAATTATAATATTTTACTGTTTGACTAACCTAGTAAGTAGTCTTCTGGGCTCTGTGCTGGAGAAATGAAATAAACTGACTTCATTAAGTAAGCTAGCCTGAGTATTTAGCCTGGTACACCATAAAATAATCCATGTTTCTCTTTGCTATACCCTCTTATTATTTTGGGATTTAGAGTGAGTTTTTGATGGTCTTTATGGCTTAGATTGAGCTTTTGACCGCGGTGTCCTATTGCAGTATGTTCGCTTGAGGGAGGAAATGGAGTCCTGCTTGGGTCAGTGAGGTCAGGGGCTGTGTTTGGAGCTGGGATTTCTCAGATCCATTTCCTGTTCCAGGCCGACCAGTCTGTGTCATCCGGTGTGCCCTCTCTTTAGCTGCCTCAGAGTTGCTTAGTAGTTGTCTGAGGCAGCTAAAGAGAGGGCACACCGGATGACACAGGTTCAGAGACTGGATCCTGTTGTCCCCCGTCCCCTCCTTTAGCCTATTTGAGGTTGTGGAAACGCCTTGGTTTGACCTGGTCCCTCCCGTCTGAATGGTGTGTAAGGTGACGCCCTCAGCCCTGCCAGGTAATACAGGGCAGACATTTAAGGCACAGTGGGGAACAACGCATGTCCTTCACACTCCCTTTCTTGCAGTCTGGATTGACCCGCCATGCTCTGTTTGGCACATTATGTCTTGTTGAGGAGTGCCTGGAGTGGCAAGGCGTCTGCACGTCACATTCACTGTACTGTAGGTCCTCCGCCCCGCAGCCGTCGGCTTTGTCTGTGTTGCCGCTCTGTGCCGGAAAGACAACAGCGGGACATCGGTGGCGACCGTCTGTGGTTTGCCCCGCCGCATCCTCCTTCCGCGTGTCGGCTCTGAGGTCAGTGTGCAGTAGCTCCGTTGTCGCCGCATTTGTTGTGGCATGCAGGGCTGTAAAACTGTTTGCACCAGAAGGTAACCGTGTTTCTACCCAGGCCTGTGTTTACACGGGAGCGTGAGTCACAAGGTTGACCTATGCTGTTCGAATCCTGGGATCTTGAATCGCAATGCTTTTCGTTTTTGTTTGCTGTGGTTCCAGGCCACATGTTTGAGTGTGGGAAGGAAAGTTTTGTTATATTATGAGCTGATGAGAAACCCGTTCATGTAGCTGGCTCCACCAGTACTGTGGGACAGCGTTAGGCTATTGTCAGTTTTCCACAGTGGACAGCAGTGGGACAGCGTTAGGCTATTGTCAGTTTTCCACAGTGGACAGCAGTGGGACAGCGTTAGGCTATTGTCAGTTTTCCACAGTGGACAGCAGTGTTCCAGAAGCTTCCGTGTGCACAGAATGGGGCCGGCATTAGCCTTTTGCGTTTTGTTGATGCAACATTCTGTGCCTATTGTAACAGGACAGCGCCTGACAAGCAGCAATAGGGTGCATGTTGTTGAGGTAACCTACTTTTTCTCATTGCGATCAAAAAGACGTCTCCATCCTGTGTATGGGACAGACAGAATACCACTTAAACCCCTCACACGTTCTGGTTTCTTCCTGACAAGCGCTCCCCTCCCCCATTGCTGAGTGTAGGTCGGTCTGTAAACAAGGACATCTACTCCTGCTTCGCTTGTGTTCCCTTTTTTTCCTTTCAGTGTAAATCTTTTATAGCCTTGTCTCAGCTAGCACAATCTCTCTGGACAGTCAAATGCCATTTAAACCCCTTTTGAAATCTGTTCCCCTCCCTACCCACAAATGAAAAAGAACAAAATGGCTGTGCCCCATTCTCTCTGCTCTGCCCCAGAGACAGGGAGCCTCGTTTGGGGTTTTTGAAGGTCCTTCTGTCTGAATCCTTCTCCCCTGGGCACAGGTTGCAATGACTTCTTCCACTGCAGCACTTCTGATGATGTTTTTCCCACTTACTCTGCTATACTTCAAAGGAAAAGGTTCTCCCTTCTCCTGGCGTGCTGCATTTTCAAAACCTCACTTTTAACAGTTTTGCTTTTGATCTTTTGATAAGGACACACTTGAAGTGGAAGATGTTGGTTTTGCTTTTAAGTGAGAAAGTGTGCGATTTTATATTTTTCAGATACTAATACAAATTTTTTCAACCCTTTTTCAAGAAAGAGAGCCTCAATGATAGTCTTCTGCTTCCTGGTTTACAGATGGATGACGTTGTTGTACTTTTGCATAGCCTATTTCCTCCCATAAAGTCCGGCGCTTTGTGTACAAGAAGCCCTGAGACGGCTAACATCAGTTGTTTGTGTAGCTATCTCAGAGGGGGAGAGAGAGCGGTTACTGGGCTGACAGAGAGTGTGGGGGAGGCTGCGGCTCTGCTAATGTGGGCAGCTGTGAGCTGGGAGGGATCGGGGGGAGGGGGATGTAAAGCTGTAGACAACAGTTGGTGTTTTGATTGGATGTGCTGAGCACTGGGTGATGTATTGGCCATACGTGGCACTGGGAATGTCCTGAGGTAGCTGGCTGGCCTGGGCGCCCAGCTCCTCAGCCACTGGAAGAGGACGGCTTTGACGTGTCCTCTCTGCGGCCCCGCTTGGTTCTGTCTGAATAGAGAGAGTGAGAGAGACCCTGCCTGCCTTGCTTCAATGGCTCCTCCTCACTTTTGAATGTTTCATTCTGTCTTTTTTTGTGGCCCTTTCTCTCGGTTGCTCAAGTTCTTAGTAAGCAGGGTTTTATCCAGTGTTTGAAATGCAGCTATCACAGGCTACATAGGAGGTGCATGGGATCGGAAGAACTGCTGTCAGGATCCTGGTTACAGGGTTCAAATCTGCATTTTCAAAACCTCTATAGTTGAAATGGTTTTACCGCAATTTGTATGTTAATTTGAAATGTTTATACATTGACAACAAACAATCACCTTTTATTGCACGCGTAATTGTAACCGGGGTAGACGGGGTCAGTTATGATCATTCCTGCATGTTTCCTTGACGTGTAGTCATGTGGGAAGGTTGTCAAGGTGACTGACCAACGATTAGATTGGTCTTACAAAATAACTGTTTGGCAAATTTAAACTTTTTCCCCCCATGAATGGGTGAGGCCACTGATTTCATCTTGCGATGAGGAAGTTACAGAAGTTAAACTTGGACCCATTTTAGAAATGTGTAAAAAAAAAAACAACTACCATGATATATTTTGCGTGTTTAATCTTCAAAATTTTCTCTGAAGAATTCTGCGTTAATGCTACCAATGCTGGAAGGGTTGTGCCTCAGAATTGGGACACTTTCCTTTGGGTTGTTTTGGCTTGGCCTCTCCCCTGTACTTGTGATGGGCTGGGGGGTGGAGCGTGACCCGGCTGAATCTCAATCACCAAGGCCTTCAGCTCTGATGTCCTTTTGATGGGGCAGCTGCAGCCATTCAATCGGCTCATTTACATTGAAATGCGGCGACAGGAAGGGGGGGGGTGCAGGGCAGTGCGTGACTGAAAAGCATACCTAACCAAAGACCAAAGAGACGAGGTCCACCACAGGGCTGTGATACTTTGTGGGGCCATATACATCACATATACATCACACAAAGGCTTTAAGCACCCTCCTTTGAGCACCACACATTTTCGCTACTCAGCTCTTATTTTTTTATTATTTTTTTTTAATCAAGCTTTGATTTGTGGCGTTGGTCAATCCCACTAGAATAACTTGCTGCTGAGGTTGGTTGGCATTTTTCAAGTTTAGCGCGTTGCCAATGTATGTGAGCAGCACATTTGTTATGATTCTGTCATCATATTGTTTCAACCATATTTTCTGGCTTTTTTCCACTAGCATATACTCTGGTTGCTGTTATGCATTGCATGCAGTCCTTCTCTTTGCCAGTTCTAATGGGGGTCACACTGTGATCTTGGATGTTAAACAAAGCCTACACACGGGAACTTTCTGTAACTCATTAAGGTTTGATAGACAACTGTGTTCCAGACAAATTAGGCCAGTGTGTCATATTACTAGGTTCATATAGCTAGCTTTCCAGGATTGCTTTTAGCTGCTTTGAGAATGGCAATGCTCTCTGGTGGGGGCCTGGGTCAGTTGGGTGTTTTCCTCTGAGCCCTGTGCTGTTTGGACAGGTTGAGGTTGGTCCAACTGGCTTTGTGCACCTTAATATTCAGATGGCCTTGGATAGTTTCTTCCCATCACAAAGCATGCTTCAGTTTGCACCCACATACACTCTGATTCCTGTTTCAGCAAAGCCAACTGCCATTCAAACCTGTTAGGAGTGTTTGAGTCTGTAGTCAACAGTGCTGGCTGCAATGCTAATTAACTGTCCTGTTTGTCCTGACGTGTTTCATACCTCTTAAACGTAACTGGAATGGTGTGCTTGTGCAACACACCTTCACTTCAGCTGTAAACCGACTGGTGGGACGGTGTGGTGCTTGTCTGTATAAAACAGTTTGCCAGGAGGAACAGTTTGCCAGGAGTTTGTTTTTGTTTTCAGATTGCTCAGATAGCCTAGTGTTGGCCTTGTTCAAATACTCCAAGGTTGCATCACTATACTATCGTGTCTGTCTTCTTTGGCATGCCCTTCGGAGTGTTGCCGGTCACCAGCCAATAATGAGAGCAAGCTAGCTGCGCTATTGTTGATGAAAGCCATTGCTGTATGTGGATGATCACTACTCGATAAGTTGCCAGCCAGATGACAAAGAAACAATTTAATTCACTCTCCATAATCCCATACTTCCATTCAGTCTCATTTTTAGCTAGCTATTTTGCATTAGCTCAATGGCCAGCATTTAATTCATAATCTAACATTAGCACAATAAAGCTAGCTTACTACATGCACTGCACTACCTCTAAAAAGCTGAAACGGGCGTGGGCATTACTAAAACTCATCCATTGTGATGTGTTTCCATATACTAAACACTGCAAGCTACAGTGCCCCGATTTATATATAGCTTGGTGGAAGTATTTAATGTTGTGTGTATTTTCTATACTGCTAGCTAGTTGTGAATGGCTAATTTAACAGGCTGGTGGTTGGTGGATGTTACTCGCTTGCTTGTCATGTACAAGCTTGCACAACATGGCTTGCTAAATATACTTTGCTAACACAGGCATCTACATCATGAAAGTAAATCTGTTTGGATCTATACTAATTGGCTCAACTCCACTGATTGGTCCAAAACATTCTACATGTTAAATTAGGAAGAGTCTTTGGTAGTACTCAGCCAAGTCATTATTCCTGATGGGGTTTCCAGATCACCGTCAGCAACTAATTAAACGATAAGTTAATATTTGACATTCAGACTGGTTTTAAGACTGGGGAGGGACATGTATCTCTTTAAACAAGACCTAATATTTACCATACATTTACCCTACGTATTTCCTCTTTTATGAAAATATTTTATTTTTGACCATTTGATTGGTGTATATCCAGGTTTTATATTAAATTTTTTGCTTTTCATCTGAACTTTAAATAAAATATTTTGAGTTTCTAGGTTCACAACGTTGCTGAAACCACATCAGGATATCATTGTTGTGACCTATCTGGGCATGTTAGATTGAATGTTAGTTAAGTGTGCATCCAAGAAACAGATTTGTTTGGCTAGCTGTTTTTCTATATTGCATTTATAAGTTTTGCAAATAATTGCCCTTTAGTTACAAATCATATTGACAATTCTTCCTCATAGGCCTACTTTTCAACCAACATTTAATTAGGACAACTTTGGGGGAATCCCTTTCGATAATGACTCTTGGCATGCCAACTGGCGCAGCATTTAAGTCATCATGCTCTTGTTTAAAGCTGTTACAAATATTAATCATACGTGCATCATATGTGTGCTCATTTTGAAAAATGTATGTCTACTTGCATTATTTGTCATATGAACGTCAAACTCAATGTGATAGTATGCCTTTAATAGAAACATGCCTCATCTTGCTTATCTAGGTCAGAACATTTGATTACTCCATATTTATTCAGGAGTTTTTTTTTTCTTCCTCTATCACCTACAATTACACCACCCATGTAATATTTCATTTAGAAAGCCTAGCATGGCTGTTTGGTTTGAAATTCCATACAGTGGAATGTACCGCAGGTGATTAGAAAATCTTCCATAATCCTATGGTCTGAAATTGCTGGTTTTCAATTTAAAGTGGCAGTTTTTGGTGCTTTTTTAGAGAACCATTCCAGTTGCTGGGCCAACATTGGAATCTATTTGGAGATATTGCTGTTCTATTATGAATGTTTTACATAATGAATTATTCAATTGGGCGTAACAGTTATTTTTGAAACACTTGAAAGCACAGTAAGATAGCCAAGAATCCACAAGCAGAGACATTTCACATGGTCGACTGGAGCCCTTCTCTTCTACTTTCTTAAATGTCTGTCATGCTCATCTGCTGTCCTGAGCCCAGCACATCCATGTGTGATCATGTCATGGCAAGTCACGCTAGCTATACCAACAGCATCCTGGCGCCCAGATACGCTGCTGTTCTGATCAGTATTGTCTAACTAGCAGGTCTCTACTAAAGGTGCTGTTATGCTTTTTTAAATGGTTGGACAGAAACTCTGCATAGCTCAAGTTCCTCAGGAAGTTCTGTTCAACAGAATTCAAGGGTGTTGGAACTAACCGCTTTCCTCGTTTCACTTGCGTCCGAGTTTTGGTATGGGGGCTATGCGGTACAAACTTTTTTTTCCTCAAGTGTTTTTCATTTAGTTCCAAGTCTTTTGCCAGGCTTGGTTGGCCAAGTCTCTTGTATCCTACAGCGTCTCTGCACCAACTAAATGCTCTCTAATGAGTGAAAGAAGGCTGTTGGAAAAGTTCAGTTCTCCTTCAGTGGGAGAATGCCAGGTATGCTGCTCAAATGTTGGGCAGGAAGTGAAGAGACCCCTCTTCATCTGTGATCAAAGCCTCTGTAGCCTGCGCTTCTTTACCTCTGACGGCACACAATGTGCAGAGAGCAACACAGCAAACACATGCTCTTACCCCAAACGTGTGTGTGTGTGTGTGTGTGTGTGTGTGTGTGTGTGTGTGTGTGTGTGTGTGTGTGT
>JACXGI010017719.1:0-14339 GCA_016801175.1 Esox masquinongy
CCTGTCTGTCTCAACACCCAGTATATTAACCTGTCCGTCTCAACACCCAGTATTTTAACCTGTCTTTCCCCTGGTACTTCCTGTAACACTCTGAAGAAGGCTGTGTCAGCATGCCAGACTGCTCCCTCGTTTTGTGCACTATTTAGTGCACACTGACCAGTAGTGCACTATTCAGGAACCACGGTGACATTTGGGACAGGAAGACATTATTGCTGCCGCGCTAATTTGATTAACTCGCCGTTGAACTCAACGGAGCTGTCTCTCGAAGAAATGCCCAGCATGAGATAAGAGTGCTCACATTCAGTGTTGTAATTCCAGAACTCTCAACGTTCCATTAAGGCCCTCTGAGTTCAGAAGGACATCATTCCACTGCAATGTGACATCACTGCACTCTAACTGCCTGCTCGTCTGTCTATCCGCAGAGAGAGTGAGGCATAGGAGGAGGGAAGGGGGGGGGTCACTGTGCTCACTGAGTCTCTAACTAGTCATTGTTTTCCTCCATTTTTTATTAGTCATGGCGGTCTGAGTTTTTCACTGTGTACTGTACATGTTGAGCCAAATAGCACTGATGTTTGCTTCTGAGAGGCTTAAAATTTGGTACATTTTTTAAATGTTGCTGAAATATTCTTTCGAAATCGAGGTAGCGAACTAGATTATTGCATTAGTGTGTTATACAATTTCTGTATTTTTTTTATTCTTCTGGGTAGAAATCTGATCTATAGCTAGCCTGGGGCACACCCTCACCCTCTCTCCCTCTCTCTTACACTTTCTCTTTCCTTCCTTCATCCTCCACTTGCTCTTCCTCCACTCAGAGCTCTCCCTCTCTCCCTCCTCCGTCTAAATTAATTTGTCTTTCTCTTCTCTCTGAGGAGCATTTCGGCTTGTACAATAAACGGCTCTGTAGCCCTTACTGTAGCCTCTGGGTTTGTTAGAACCAGGAGAGCGACCATCTGTCATTGGAGTTGATTTTACCTGTAGGACCCATGCAACCACTAATTCACTGTGCAAAGCCTTCTCACTGTTAGCCTCCCAGATGGCATCCTATTCCCTAGATAGTGCATCTCTAAACAGGGAACTGAATAGGGAGTTGGGTTCCATTTGGGACACGGACACTGTCCTACTTGTCCATGGTGTGTGTGTATGATGTGTGTGTGTATGTGGGGTGGGAGGGGGGGGATTGGGTGCAGCAATCAATGTTTCTTTTGCAGTGCACAGAGCTGATCCATCCCCCTTAACATGGTGTCTCTGAGCTTCTTGCTGTAACCATCTTCCCTATTACAGGGAGCAGGGACTTATGAGGATTGTTGAGGTCACCTAGAGTGCTCGTTATGAGTACTCGTTATGAGTGTTAGTTATAAGTGCTCATTATGAGTGCTTGTCATGAGTGCTCGTTATGAGTACTCTTTATGAGTGTTTGTTATGAGTTCTTGTTATAACTGCTTGTTATGAGCGCTCTTTATAAGCATTTGTTATGAGTGCTCGTTATGAGTGTTTGTTATGCGTGCATGTTATAAGTGCATGTTATGAGTGCTCGTTATGAGCGTTTGTTATGAGTGCTCATTATGAGTGCTCGTTATGAGTGTTTTTATGAGGGCTTGTTATAAGTGCTCGTTATGAGTGTTTGTTATGAGTGCTCATTATGAGTGCTTGTTATGAGTGTTTGTTATAAGTGCTTGTTATGAGTGCTCGTTATGAGCGTTCATTATGAGTGTTAGTTATGAGTACTCGTTATGAGTGTTTGCTATGAGTTTCCGTTATGAGTGCTTGTTACGAGCATTTGTTATGAGCGTTAGTTATGAGTGCTCATTATGAGCATACTGTATCTATTATATATATATATATATATATATATATATATATATATGAGGTAATGAGTCCAAATTAAAATATTTGTGGTTTTCAAAGATGCCCAAATGTCAGAAGAGGAGTTTGTGGGAAGTACATGGATGCCTGTCTGTAGCACTCTGCGATGGACGGCTCTGTCATGGCCGGGGGTTCATTTCAGCCAACACTGCAGGGAGGATCTGGTCAAAATCAATGGAATTATGCGGAGAAACTTTAACAGATTTTTGACTCATCTCGCCCGTGGTTACATGAATATGACAGATTGGTGAAAAACGTTATCTTTCGGCACGACAATGACTCCAGACTCTTCGCATGGATTATTAAAACCTATTTGAAGCTGAAGCCTGCTGATGTAACACTCGGCGTATTAGACTGGTCACCTCAGAACCCCAGCTCAGAGGGCTAAATACTTTTGCACCGTTTTGTAGGGTTCTTGGAAGAACACATACGAGTAACCCACATTTACAATATGAAGAACCCCTAAAGCACCCTTTAAGAACCCTTTTGTAAAATCAGTGAAATCTGTTTTGAAGTTTCCTGCCTGTATATAACATAGAAAAAGGACTCTGTTTTAGCCAGATGTATCATTCAGGTTCTTGCAGTCTATTTGCACTCAATACTTTGCTCGCTTCTATTAGTACATTAACATCCTGCCCTGTCTCACTTTCTCTTGCTCAGCTAGCTTCTATTAGTACATTCTCATCGTAAACTGTTTCACTCGCTGCAACTTTATTAGCTTCTACTGTATATGTACAATCACATTCTGCCCTGTCTCATTCTCTGCGCGTCTTTGCTAGCTTCTATTAGTACATTCACATCTTACCTTGTCACACTCTCCCTGGCTCAGCTAGCTTCTTTTAGTACATTCTCATCGTAACCTGTTTCATTCTCTGTGGCTTTGCTAGCTTCTATTAGTACATTCCTCTGCCATTCTTTATGATTTAAGAGGAGGAGACAGCAAGCTTCTCCTTCTGAGAACCAGAAGCCTTTGGAATGCTGCAGATTTTCCAACTTGGAATTCGTTCTGTGGAGGAAACATCAGGTCACTGGGAACGTTGACTGTTGCTCCCAACCAGCCGGCTGTGTGGCAGACTGGAACAGAGTCCCTGCTCACAGACTAAACTCAACTAAACATGCTGCTAACTTAGCTCAACTTACTACTTATTGAAAAGAATATTTCCGTCACCTTTAGCTGACCCTCTTACCAAGATCGAAGATCAACTTACAGTAGCGACTACTGGTGTACATGAAGGCAGTAATTTCTGGTTGGAGAGAACCCATAATGGAACAATGTGACATGTCAGGTACCTTCTGGTTGTACCAGATGTAATTTGTTGCAGCTTGTTTCAGGTCTGAGACCTGGTATGGACTGGCTGAGAAGTGAAGATTGGCTGCCTCTCCAGTTCCTGGAAGATTACATTCCCTCTGTGATGAATGAGCTACTATCTTTCTTCTCAGGATGCGGGGAGTGTGTGTATGTGTGTGTGTGTGTGTGTGTGAAAGAGAGATCAAGAGGGTTAGAGGGAGAGAGGTTCTACAGAGTATCTATCCTTTTTATCAAAAGGTATGTTTATCATTCTTTGCGAGCCTGTTAGGACAACTCAGCTGTGGTACGAAATTTACCGCTTTCTGAAACAGACCAGACTAATGTCCGTGTCGTTTAAAGCCTGTGTCCAGAACTACATCCCTGTGTAGTGTTCTCCTTTAGACCTGGGCCCAAAGGGCCATAGAGCTCTGGTCAGAAGTACGCTCTTGAAAAATGGGTTCCAAAAGGGTCCTTTGGCTGTCCCCATAAGAGAACCTGTTCTAGCTCCTGGAAGAACCGTAACAAAGGCCTCATCTACAGAGAGTTGAACATAGAGAACAGCCTCTTCAGTCAGCTGGACGCCCCAGGAGAGAATCCCAGTTAGACCAACACATATCACCAAACCTGACCAGACGCCCCAGGAGGGAGGCCCAATTAGACCAACACATATCACCAGAGGACATAAAGGAAACTATCTGAAACCCTGGAAACCATCAACACTGTGACACGGTGGGGGAACTTGAACCATAATAACCTGTCATCTCAAAAAAATGTGCACCACGCTGCTTCTAACACCCAAAATACCTTCTGTGTGAAGTTAACTTACTGGATTTTTGTTATCACAGTTATTTATTATGTTACTTTTTTCCCAACTTGCTTTGAAAATGTAAACAATTGTTTCCCGTATTGAGAAAGACGTATAAATTTAAATAAAATTAAACTTGAAAGACAGATAGATATAAAGTCTGGAGAGAAAGTCAGACTGAAGAATCAGCATCTAATTTCCTGTGAATCTAAATTGAACTCCTTTCATTGACACACTCTCAAACACACACACACACACTCTCTCACACACTCTCTCACACACACACACACACACACACACACACACACGGTTTATTGAGTATGGACACATCCCAAATAAAATACTGGTCAGGCAGAGTGCGTGATAAAGAAAACAGACAGAGAGAACGAGATGGAGGGAGAAAGAGGGAGGGAGAAGAAAGGGGAAAGAAGTGCAAGAGTGAAGGAGAGGGATAGGGAAAGGAGTGAGAGGGAAAAGTGGGTTAGAGAGAAAAAGGGAGCGATGGGGTGAGGGAGTGAGAGGAGAATGAGGGGGGGCGAGGGGGAAAAGAGGGAGAGTGAACGAAGGGAAAGAGAGAGTGATCAAGGGAGTTCACAGCTGGTAACAGCCCCAGTGATGTAACAAAGTGTGCCAAATCAAATGTGAATGTAAAGAAAGCCAGAGAGATAGCCAACTGTCTTGGATGGGGACAATTGAATTCAAGTCAGGGGATGGAATTACTTTTCACTCTCTAATTCTCTACAGCTGCAGAGTACAGCAGTTTGCATCCAAGTTTGGTTAAAACACAAAGGCAACAGCAGCTCTCGAACTTACGTCAGAATCTGACTTTTAATTTCTCTTCAGATTCACACGTGTATACATTGAGGATTTAATAGTTTGTATTGATATTTTCAGAATAAATGGTGGGATTAGGTGTGTGTGTGTGTGTAGGCAATCTAGCTCGAAGTGAAAACGAACATTGCCATGGTGTGTTGGACTGAGTTCCAGCAAAAAACAACTTCCAAGTATTGGTGGATGAAAACATTTAGGAGGTGACACTCTGAGGAGATGAAGACAGAAGTTATGAAGCCAAGATCAGCAACAACGCAGCAGCTTCTAAAGGTTGTCTTCACTCCGTCTCTATGGGGCAAAATGACTGTAACTGCCTCAGTCTACCTTTCCCTCTCTCTTTCGTTCTCTCTTCGTCTCCTTTTATCCTCCCATGACCAAAATGTTCCTTATTCAGTTATTATGCTGTCCTCCTGCTGTTTGGATACTTTCAGGCGAGATAGCGAGATGCAAACAAAGAGATTGGGAGGGGGAGAGGGGGGAGGGTTCTCCGGGGCCCTGCCCTTGCATCTCAGTCGTGGTGAATTAACTGTCCTCAGACAATCCGTAGTCATGGCAACCACCTCCCTCATGAGAGTGAGTCAGTGAGATGAAACACGTGTCAATGTATGTGTGTCTGTGTGCTCTCTGGAAGTCAGGTGAACCGAGGTACTAGGTAGAGGTAGGTGCAAGGTGTGTGTGTGCATTGTCGTGTTCAAAACCAGTCAGACCTGGGAACTTGAAAATCACCGAAATATTACCGTCATTGGGAACTCGGGTGGGGGGGGGCGTGGAAATCCAAGTCTGACACTGGGGGCAACATCCTTGAGCTCCGACTTTCTTAGTGGACCACAAAACAAACGGTTATTTCTGGTTGTTTATCAAAGGGCGCAGCCCTTTCTGAGTTAATCCTGCCAGCTGACACTGTAATGCTACGGGCTGACATCGTAGTGCAAGAAGCTGGCATCGTGCCGGCATTCTGCATGAATTAAATGTTGTCTGAGATCGATGTTGCTGTGTACTGGAGACGCCTCCCATCCGTAACGAATGTGAGGTAATTAATTACATGTTTAGCTATTTAGCCGACACTCATATTCAGAGCAAGTTTTAGGTAAAATTAAGTATAAGTGCCTTGCTCAAGGTGCACAATCACATATTTGGTACCTGGTCAGCTTGGGGGAATTTGAACTAGCGAACTTTTGGATTCTTGTCCAGCACACTACTACCTAGTGGGCTATGTGATGTCCAAAATATGAAATAGCTTCTGATTTTGGGGCTTTCTGAGTAATAATTTGGTGTGTGTGTGCGGTCCTCTGTATACAACGTTCTGTTGATGAATCCTTTATTTTCCTATCAATTCTGCCCTCTGGTGGTGAGAACAGGCCAGTGTAAACCATTTGGAGCCTACAGATGCAGTACCTAAAATAATAATATTACACACCACGTTTCAGGAGTCAGAACCGCACCAGCACTGGAGACGTCACTCAACCAAACTTCTATATGAAACATCTCACCAACGGCTCAATGGGAATTCTTATCAAATTCAATATATAGAATAAGTATAACAAATGAGCAAGCTGTGGCGTTTTTCTCTTGATTTTGCAGTGATCAAATTTTCTAAAACAGGGAAACAAACAAAAACACTTTTCAAAAACAATTAAAAAACAGCCAATTATACTTTATTGACATAATTCAAAAATCATAGAAAATACATAACGCGGCCTGCTTCTGAATATCTTCTGTAAAACACCCAGTGAATGACCTGAGAGGTCCATTATAACTTCAAAAACAAGAAACAACAGGCACAAATTGGTATACAGCTAATCAATACCTTTTGGTATGTAGCTAATCAATAAATATAGTGCTGTCTAGATATTTAAAGCATCCAAATCAAGTCACTTGCTTTCTCCCATGGACTCGTTCCAAGGATCTTCCCGGGAAAGCCTTAGAGGTCACCAGCCATTTGTGACACCAAATAAGACTTGATGTGGACGCATTGTGACTGACTGCTTAATAACATTCAATAACATCGTTTGGACCACGACAATACTCTGTAGATACGGCCCGCAATAGCAAAATATTTTACATTCAAACAAAAAGCCATACGAACAGACCTTAGACGTGAGGGAGTGAAGAGAAAGACAGAGAAGGGTGAGAGACAAGAGGTGAAGAGTTAGAGAGAGGAATACATTTATTAAACACGACACTTCCTGAAGTCAAGCCTTCTGTCAGACAAATAATGTCCTATACCGAAATTTGACAATGAATTCTGGACTGAAACGAAACGCGTGTAAACATTCTGCACCCCCCTCTTGTCCCCAGACTGCACTGGACACCACATGAACACTCTGCTGTTAGCGCTTCCGGTTTAACCTTTTGACATGTTACATGAGAGCAGGCCAGCTGACAGTCTTGCCTGGGCCCTTTAATGTCAACCCAATGTCAGTTCTGGGCCCCTCCACCTACCCTTGGCCTGGGACAACAGACCCGTTTGTCCCCCCCTATTGGCGGGCCTGGATGAGAGGCAGCCCAATAAAGATGTCAACCTTACTCAAAATTTGTCTCTGTGCCACTAAAACCAAAAAAAAAAGAGTGTAAAGATAACATTGCTGATTTGGCGCCACCTACAGTGCAGGAGTCCTAAACTACATCCTGTGCCTTCAGGTTATTGTGACCTTTGCGGTGTCAAGCTGTAGCACACAGTCAAGCAGTAAGACAGGCTGATATACCGCGGCTAAGAGCTGTTCTTAAACATGACTCTTGGTGTGCCTGGACACAGCACTTAGCCTAGCTTTATTTAATACGAGAGTGCAACTTGTAAGTCCCAAAGATGCTGGATATTTAAGGTTAATTACTCAGATAGTTTAAAAAAAAAAAAATGTTTCCTGTCCCCGTAAGCGGGGGTTCACTGTTTTGGTGAGCCTGCTTTCCGGCAATTTCCTCCACCAATGGTGGAGGAAATGACTGTGTGACACTGAAAAGATGTCTTGACCACTTGATGTGGTTAAGCATAATGAATGTGAAAGACGGACCCAGGCGCTGTGAGACCGTACAGACTTCAGCAGCGCCATAGCAGGGGAACACATCTACAAATGGACATGAAACAAACTGGCTCTGAAATGAACTCAGCGCGCTCCTCGCTAGCCCCAACCACAACATGACATAAAGGTGCACTCCTTTATGTCATGCACCCCTCTATGTCATTTGTTTTGGGTTTTTTGGACATGTAGACATCAGTGATGACTCTTCTGCCTCTTTCACAATGAACTTTGAGGAAACAGGAAGTAGGGTGACCGGGCGGGAAGTAACATGACCTCAGAAGAATTAATAGCTACGCCACTCATAGCTCTGGGACGTGTTCATTTCAGTGCCATAACGAAACGTCTGGAAAGGCTTTCGCAACTCTAAAATGAAAAGGACATTTGTTGTTGGACCCGCAATGTAGATTGCACCCCAATGTTTGACCCATGACAAAACAAATAACCCCTAATTGTTTGGATGGGAACAATGGGCAGCATTAGGCTGCAGGTTGTCTTCGTTCCAATATTTGATACAAACACCTTAACCTACCTCCTTCCTTTCTCTCTTTTCCTTGCTGATTAATTTTATGACTTAATTCAATTAGTTGAAAACAATGTGAGGAACCTTCCACGACAGATCAGAGGAATCGCCAAAAATAAATTATTTTAACGAGAACCTGGATTGTACTTTTAACAACCAAGAATTTAGCATCGCTGAAAGACTCAACTGCAACATCGTTCTACAATGTGGCTCACTGTTTTTGCTGCTACAAGCTCTGGGTTTGGCCAAATCAATTCAGTGTTTCTATCAAACACAGCACCGATTATTTCTTCCTGTTCAACGCCTGTCCAGCAGAGGGGGTCAGTGTGAATCACTTTCTCATTCCTAAACCCTCTCTACTAAAGGAGATGGTAATTTAGCAAGCGAACAGAATGGTCCTTCCTCTGACCAACAGACTTTAGTTGTGGCTACGTCTGTATCCTGACCCAGGACAATGATGACACCTGCCACACCCCCTTCCAATCAGCTTCCATTGTGTCCAAGAAAAACCCTGGACGTATAAGACACAGTGCGCTACTTTATGTCCTATCAGCAGTGCTACGCTAACTTCACGTTTATGCAACTTCATGCCCATGTTTAGGGACTCGCCACTGTGTGCACCTTCACGATCCTCTCTGCCTCAATTACGGTTATCAAAAGGAGGCCAACGAGAACGTAATCGAGAGGGTGGGAGCAAATTAGAGTGAAAAAAAACCCTTGGAGACTGCCTCTTTGAAGCTGACGCCCAGCCCGTCACATTTCCTGCCCACATCCTTGCTGTGTAGACAGAAACACCACATACAGCAAGTAAACGCTGCAGACAGAGTTGTCAGGAATGAAGCAGATGCCAATCAATTTTTTCCCCCCACAGATTAGAGATGCATTGTTCTAAATCCATTTTTATTTGAATCTTCCGAAATATTGTCTTACTGAATGCCACCCCAGAGAAGCAGATGGTTATCAGGGTATGAGATAAACATCCACCAGAGCGACACACACACACACACACACACACACCTCTCTCTGGGCATGTGGACTAAGGACACATATTGGTCTATTTATGACCTTGCTGTTTGCAACATTTCACGTCTGCATACTGAACCAGGCAGATATAGGCACTTGTAAATGTATTCAGATTAAAGCCAATAATCTGCCATAGTATCTGTTCAACATACAGAATGTCAACATACTAAAAGGGACCAACTTCTGTATTTCGGCAACTATGCTTTTTATCTACTTCTCCAGAGTAAGGTGATCATAAAATCTGGACTTCTCCCTCCAGGGCAGAATATTGACTTCATTAACAAAATCAGTCAAATATATCCAGTCAAATATATCAGTCAAATATATCAGTCATTTAACATCAGTTTCTTCAAATAAAAAAAAAAAAATACATTTGTGAATTGTGCAGACAACTGATAAATAAATAAAACAAACATTTAGGATCATGCTGGATGCAGACCACTGTAAATTAAAATTTCAACTAATGAAATTCTGTGACCTAATGTGAATGACAGTACAGTCCTGACAACTTCAAGATCTACACATTTAAGACAGTCGTGGAAGAGACCAGACTTTTTCTGAACTTCAAACTTCTTTTTAACAAAGCAGCCTTTTGGATAAACAGTATATCTTTCGGGATGTACTTACATACAGTAACAGTAGCTAAACAGCTTAAAAACACAAATCAACTAGCTGATTGCCTTGGTAACCACTCAAATAATTTTGGTCTTTGTTAAAGTATGCTATTAGCAGCCATTTGTGGACCTGAAGTGAAGGTGAAGAGCATCTCAGACTTTTGCACAAAACATTAACAACCAGCACTGCCCAGACCCACTGGGCGCTCAACCATTGGCCTGGTCTAGGGTCAGTCAGAGACGCAAAGTTGTTTGCAAAACATGTGACCGGTCTCCTTGACAATGCACCAACGGTTTGAGACACTCAGTTAAGGTGCCTCTTGGGGGGCAGCATTTTAAAAGCTTGTTTGATGAGCCGTCAGACAGTGTCCATTAGTCCATTAGCCAGACTTGAGTCAAAACACTATGTCAGCCATTTTGCAAAGACCAACAAACTATGTTGACCCGGCATCACAATCAGTCCCCTCCTCTGGGATTAATCAATCACCCCTCCCCTTTACGGGTTGTTCCAGTCAAAGACTTTAACAACAAAAACAAAGCTGCCACTGTCGGACTCTGCATCACAAACCCCCGACCCAAAATTTTGGCAACGCCGACCTGTGGAACAAAGTAACTTTACAGAACCATGTGTTACAGAACCATGTGTTACAGAACAATAGCCCCGGGCCTCAACCCTGAAAATACCCGACAACTTAAAATCAACTATTGGACCGGGCAAGGCAACTACAGACAGTTTAAGTAAAAAAGTGAAAATGGCCGCCGGCCGGGTGGTTACTGGCAGTTAAATCTGGTGTCGTTGAGCCAGGCCCAGATCTGGATCATCTCCTGTGGAGTTCGGCTGTGGACCAGCAGAAGGCTTCTGTAGGCACAAGGGTTCCGCCGGTACTTCTCCTCGATGCCAAATGTCCTGAAGCCCTTGTGTTTCTCCGGCGCCAGCCCCAACTTCCTGAGGCACATCCCTGTGTAGACATCGTCGATGGGATACAGCGCTACGTGCCGTGAGGCCCAGAGCAGCCGCCTGGTCAGGTTGCCGGAGAACAGGTAACCCCCGCCACCGGCATATGGCGGGTACACGCCGAGAAACAAACTCTCCGGGATGAAGTACTTCACCTTCTTGTCTCGGTGAGGCCCAGCGTTGGTGATG
Source organism: Esox masquinongy (assembly GCA_016801175.1). Lineage (NCBI taxonomy): Eukaryota > Metazoa > Chordata > Actinopteri > Esociformes > Esocidae > Esox > Esox masquinongy. Next base: position 11,106 of record JACXGI010017719.1, read on the forward strand.
ACGTCCCCGACGAACAGGTCCTTCGCCCGGGAGCCCGGGAGCCCCTTGAGGAAGTCCAGGACCCTCAGCGTGTTGACGAAGACATCGTCGTCCCCTTTAAAGATGAACTGAGCTCCAGGACAGCGTGTGCTCATCCATTCCAGGAAGAGCACCTCCTTAGTGGTCAGGTTGAAGAAGGTGTCCCTATAGTTCCACTGGGGACAAAGGTTCATTAGTGTCATTCCATAATGGCTGTTGGAAAAATGAGTATAATATAAAAATAGACTTTCATTCATAACGCTGCCAGTAACTATGAACGGGACCTTTTTTTTTTTTTTTTTTTTTTTTTTTTTTTTTTAAAAGGAGGAAGGAAACTCCTTTCAATTATTTTTGGTTGTTATTTTTACAACAGGAGCTGAGGGAGGAAATGTGAAAGTCTGACTGACCAGACTTTTTTTAAACCAATCAGATCTGCTCTAAAAAAAAAAAAAAAAAAAAAGGTCTGAAGGGATTTGTCAAAATACAGAATAGTGACAAAGATAAGAATATAAATATCGTAATTTGTGCAGATTTGGTATTGTTGTTTGAATCTGGACGCAATGACGTGAGGTTGGTGGTAGTTACGGGCGAACATGTCACTAGTTACGTATTGTCTCTATGACGATGATGATGATGATGATGACGTCCTACGGCAACATTTAGACAACGTTTTATTCCAGTTAGTGTTCAATATCTGCATCAAAACTCAAACTATTTTCGTAATGCACTGCCTATGAAAAAGAAGGAACCAATTTGTTTTAAGTGTTTTTTGCTTTTCTCACTAACCAAAATAATTCCTCCCGGCTCTCTGGCCACTCCACAACAGACTCAACAAAGACAATCGAATTCAACAAAAACGGCCACGGCGACGAGAGACCTGCTTTCACCGCTCCAAACGTTGTGGGTCGGACATGACCAACTCCCCCAACGCCTCCTCCACACCGGATGTTTCCGTTACCTGGAGGATGTCGCGGTGGCGAGCGTTCTCGTAGTGCAGCATCTCAGACAGGTCCGGGTGGTGATCCACAGCCGTGGCATTGCCGAGCAGAAACACCGTCACCACAGTCTTGTTGGCCTGGACACCGGCCCGGCCCCATGACTCCCGGATGGCCTGGCGACGGTCGAAGTGCGAGGCAAGGGATTTCACGGCTAGCAGTAGGAACGGCGGCTCCCCACCCGGGGTCCTCTGGCAGATATCGCGCTGGTCCACCACCAGGGGGTACGAGCGACAGCGCATGTACAGCAGGAAGTCTTTCAGACGGGCCGGCAGGGAGTTGTAGTCCGCAACGTGAGAGGTGACACTGTAGTCTGGCTGGCAGGGGTCAGAGTTCAGGCCTGTGTCGTTCAGCCAATCGGGGATGGGTCCGATGACGTCGCCGTTGCCTGTGTCATTGCTGTAGGCGTAGGCGAGGACCGGGTTCCCCTGAAAGTCCAGTCTCTGTTGCTGGAGGTTCCAGAAGGCCTGACTAGGGGTCAGTTTTGACCAGAAACGCTTGGAAGGTACAAGCACCTGAAAAGAAGGAACAAATAAATTCATTGATTTTAAAAAACAAAAAAATAGTGTTCCCCGTACAATAACGGTTACACATCGAATCTCACCTTGCTGTCTTCGCTTTTGTCCGGTCCTCCACCGCGGGATACTATGAAGATGAAGAGGTTGACCATCATCAACATCAGCAACACCTTCAGCTTCCTCCTCAGCCCTGCCATGACCTACGACCCCTGTCCTCTAGCCACCTAGAGGGAGGGGAGAAAGTGAGATGTGAGATATGCGCACGCACGCATGCCATTTATATTCAGTTACAAATATTGTCAGCTCCATAGTGGATCTGCCTGTAAAATGACCTGCTGGTAACCAAATGCAACAAGAAGAAACATTTGCATTCAATCTGAGGCAAAATGACTTTTGCTTGTACAATACGATGTGAAGTATTGACCTGCAAAAACTGGCCATTGCCAGCTCCTAATCTCTGTTTTACCACCACCTAATCTCTATTTAACCAGTGACAAAAGACAGTTGATTATATAGTTCCTGTTCAGGCAAATCAAATATTTTGTCTTCATTTTTGTATGGGGGTTCAGTAAAAAAGTAGAATGAAAAGCAGGAAACAGAAAACAGAATATTCCCCTTTCCTCTGTTGCCTTTAGGAACATTAAAATAAATGTAATTATCTCCAGTTATCTTCGTCTCTCCTCTTTCATCGAACCCTTTTCACAAGCCTCCTTTCATTCAAGTAAAATAATGTTTGTCTCTAACCAGAGCCATTTTGAAATACTCAGGAAATCCCTATATACTTAGGGCCATGAACCAACACTCTTCCAAGGCTGTCAACTCTGACCCCCGGGGCTGTCAACTCTGACCCCCGGGGCTGTCAACTCTGACCCCCGGGGCTGTCAACTCTGACCCCCGGGGCTGTCAACTCTGACCCCCGGGGCTGTCAACTCTACCCAGTGAATTCCCCCTCCTACCTTCCATGTCTAGCTACTGATCATAATTGGAACACCTTTAACAACCTAACAGAACCAAACAGCAGGAACATACCATGTGCCGGTCTGTCTGCATGGCTCCATCACCTGTCTGTCTCTCCACAAAGCTGGCTCCATCTGTCTGTCTGCACGGCTCCATCACCTGTCTGTCTCTCCACAAAGCTGGCTCCATCTGTCTGTCTGCATGGCTCCATCACCTGTCTGTCTCTCCACAAAGCTGGCTCCATCTGTCTGTCTGCATGGCTCCATCACCTGTCTGTCTCTCCACAAAGCTGGCTCCATCTGTCTTGTCTCCATCTCTTGCCTTTCCGCTCCTTCCTGTTGCTTTAGTTCTTCTGCCTCCTAGCAACACTTCTGTACCAGTGGGACCTGTGTTTGACCTGTTCTCCCTCCCTCATAACCACCGTCGCTCTCCCTCCATCTCTCTATTTGGCTCTCCCTCCCTCCATTTCGTTCTTTCTACCTCCCTCTCTGTATTCTGGCTCTCCCTCCCTCCCTCCCTCTCGCTCGCTCTCTCTTTCACTCTTTCTACCTCTCTCTCTCTTGCCATCTCCTGGGTGGAGTCTGTGGTTTTTACCAGTGAGATGGTTGGAGAGTTTCACTGTGTGTGTGTGTGTGTGTGTGTGTGTGTGTGTGTGTGTGTGTGTGTGTGTGTGTGTGTGTGTGTGTGTGTGTGTGTGTGTGTGTGTGTGTGTGTGTGTGTGTGTGTGTGTGTGTGTGTGTGTGTGT
>JACXGI010017720.1:0-13949 GCA_016801175.1 Esox masquinongy
CTCCTGTGTTACTTGGTAACTATGAACAGAGTTGACATCTGAATGACTCTCCTGTTTTACTTAGTGACAATCAACATAGCTGACATCTGAATGAGTCTCCTGTGTTACTTGGTAATTATCAACAGAGATGTCATCTGAATGACTCTCCTGTGTTACTTGGTAAATATCAACATAGCTGACATCTAAATGAGTCTCCCGTGTTACTGGTCAAATATCATCAGGACTAACTTATGCGTAAGTGTCTCCTTTATTATAGAATGCTTCAGACCGATAAGAGCACTTCACTGAGAAGTGTCTCCAGTGTGTGGGGGTGTATGTGTTATCTGGTGTGTTAAGCTGCCTGACTCTCACACCTCTCATAGGAGCAGGTGAAGTCTTAAGGCTGTTTAATTTGAGCTGAGTTGAGGAGCTCCGTTCCCTGAAGAGCCATCAATTCTCTTTCCCTCCTCATCTTCTCCAAGAATTGGTTACCTACCAACACATAGGTCTCTTTCTAAACAGAGATTACTGAAGAACAGACCTACATAGATCATTCAAAAACAGGTATTTTTCTAAACAGAGATTACTGAAGAACAGACCTACATAGATCATTCAAAACCAGGTATTTTTCTAAACAGAGATTACTGAAGAACAGACCCGAATCAGTAGCCTCTAACCCCCTCATGGATGTACTCCTGTAATTTCTATGGAGGTGCATCTCATCATGGCTGTATTCCTTTTATCTCTATGGAGGTGCATCTCATCATGGACCTGTAATCTCTATGGAGCTACATCACATTATGGATGTACTCCTGTAATCTCTATGGAGGTGTATCTCATCATGGATGTACTCCTGTAAACTCTATGGACCTGCACCTCATTTTGGATGTACTCCTGTAATCTCTATGAACGAGCATCTCATCATGGATGTACTCCTGTAATCTCTATGGAGGTGCATCACATTATGGATGTACTCCTGTAATCTCTATGGAGGTGCATCTCATCATGGATGTACTCCTGTAATCTCTATGGAGCTGCATCACATCATGGATGTACTCCTGTAATCTCTATGGAGGTGCATCTCATCATGGATGTACTCCTGTAATCTCTATGGAGCTGCATCACATTATGGATGTACTCCTGTAATCTCTATGGAGGTGCATCTCATCATGGATGTACTCCTGTAATCTCTATGGAGGTGCATCACATTATGGATGTACTCCTGTAATTTCTATGGAGGTGCATCTCATCATGGATGTACTCCTGTAATCTCTATGGAGGTGCATCACATTATGGATGTACAGTACTGTTAAAGACATAACAGTGGAAAATTAAAGGAAATTTTGACAGATAAAGAACAATACTAGCTCTCAATTACAGCCTGTAACATGGCCTGTTAATACCGTTTGTTTGTTACTACTGTCTGTTACTTTATCTGTTTCTGCCAGTTGAGTTCATCTATATGGGTGGCCATTTCTTCTACCTAGTTCATTCACTTGCATTAGAATGTAACACCATCCAGTTATAATGAAGATAATGTAACACCATCCAGATATAATGAAGAGAGTGTAACATTATCCAGATATAATGAAGAGAGTGTAACACCATCCAGTTATAATGAAGGGACAGTAACACCATCCAGTTATAATGAAGAGACAGTAACACCATCCAGTTATAATGAAGATAATGTAACACCATCCAGATACAATGAAGAGAGTCTAACATTATCCAGTTATAATGAAGAGAGTGTAACATTATCCAGATATAAGGAAGAGAGTGTAAGAGAGACTGGATGTTTTGTAAAAGGACTTTGTGACAACTGCTGATGTAAAAAAGGCTTTATAAAGAAATTAGATGGACTGATTGATTAACATCATCAAGATTATAATGAAGAGTGTTACATTATCCAGTTATAAAGTGAGTGCAACATCATCAAGTTAAAATGAGGAGACAGTGAACAACAGTTTTTTTTCTGGTTAAAATCATCAAAGTTACTAAACTGCATCAAAGCAATAAGAAGTGTGGACCACTAAATGCAGTGTTTTCCTCCCTTATAATACACCTCCCTGACTCAGGTAGCTGTGGGTGGACAGGATGGGCTTCACCATGCTCTGCCCCTCTATACACTCCAGCTTAATTCATTTAATTCAGAGGATTCTGTGTTGATGAATAAACAGTGCTGACCTGCTCTTTGTACATCATCTTGGTTGACCTGGCAGTGCAGTGGTGTGCCAGTGTAGTCAGTGTTGGTCAATTTAATGAGGAAATCTGATAATAGACACACACACACACACACACACACACACACACACACACACAGCTTGTCCATTATCCAGTGCATAGTCAACACAACAGAGGTCCTTTATATTATCTAACAGGAAACAAGAAAATACTTCCTCCACATGAAGAGGAAGAGTGGCGAGGAGAAAAACACGATTAAGCAGGGCCTAAATAATAAATGTTGTGGTCACTGATCTTAATGACAATTATACCTGTAGGTGCTAACCAGCTGGAAAATTAGTATAGCTTAGACCTTTTTCCATTTGTTTGGTTGCCAAGCTGTTACGGAAATAAATCATGCTACACCAATAGTAGCATCTCAGTGTAGAATCAGTGGATAAATACCAGTGATTGGTGTGTGCTTTACTATAGATGAGAGGATAAGTGTGTGTGCTAAATGATTGGAATGTATCCATCCTTGTGTGTGTAGTAGAAGAATTATGAGTGTCGAGCATTACAACATTATGCTTTCACGTTCATTTTTGTGCAAGTCCAACCTTCCGTGTCGACATTGTGTGGACATAGCATTTATAATTACAGTGATTTAGTCAGCGGAGGGGACAGATGGAACATGATGTATGATAAGAGGCTACAGCCTCACAGGTTATTCATCGCATTGCTCGGAGTGGCTCCCATACACCTTGTTCCCAACCAAATGCGGAACTCCATAATGACAGAGAGAGAGAGAGAGAGAAGAGACAGAAAGACAAATAGAGAAAAAGAGAGACAGAAAGACTGCGAGAAATGAGAGAGTAGAAAAGACAGCAAAACAAAAGTATTTTATTTGCTGCATTATTATGCATTGGTTAATTAGTGACTTAACAACACCAGGAAAACAAAGTGAGACAATCTCTCCTAATGCTTAACCCAAGTACACACTACTATTACACCAAACGACTGCCAAATGACACCCTATTCCCTAGTTAGTGCATGCGTCCCGCTCAGAAGGAAAGCACTGCCAAGTCAATGGGTGTGCTATTTGGAACACAACCATAGCTGAAATAATAACATCTAGGGCACCTGGGCATTAGCCTGGGAGAACAGCTTCCACAGAGACTGCAGAACAGGTGATCTGGAATCAGAATGCCACAAAAACAAATATAATCTCTTCATTTAATACAGAACTTGCTGTGTGGGTGTGTGTGTGTGTGTGTGTGTGTGTGGAGGGGCAGTCAGCTATTAAAAAAAATAACATCATTTAGGTAACGCTGCGTAGACAATAAAATCATCTAGGGTTCTGCTATTAAATTAAAATAACAATACCAAGGGTTATGCTACATAGAAAATAACATCTAGGGCTATGCTATTGAGGAAAATAACATAATCTAGGGTTATGCTACATAGAAAATAACATCTAGGGTTGTGCTATTGAGGAAAAAAGCATTATCTAGGGTTGTGGTATTGAGGAAAATAGTATTATCTAGGGTGGTGCTACTGAGGAAAATAGCATTATCTAGGGTTGTGCTACTGAGGAAAATAGCATTATCTAGGGTTGTGCTATTGAGGAAAATAGCATTATCTAGGGTTGTGCTATTGAGGAAAATAGCATTATCTAGGGTTGTGCTACTGAGGAAAATAACATTATCTAGGGTTGTGGTATTGAGGAAAATAGTATTATCTAGGGTGGTGCTACTGAGGAAAATAGCATGATCTAGGGTGGTGCTATTGTAGAAAATAGTATTATCTAGGGTTGTGCTATTGTAGAAAATAACATTATCTAGGGTGGTGCTACTGAGGAAAATAGCATTTTCTAGGGTGCTGCTATTGTAGAAAATAGCATTATCTAGGGTGGTGCTACTGAGGAAAATAGCATTATCTAGGGTTGTGCTACTGAGGAAAATAGCATTATCTAGGGTTGTGCTACTGAGGAAAATAACATTATCTAGGGTTGTGCTACTGAGGAAAATAGCATTATCTAGGGTTGTGCTACTGAGGAAAATAGCATTATCTAGGGTTGTGCTACTGAGGAAAATAACATTATCTAGGGTGGTGCTATTGAAGAACATACTAGTTTTGACCTGGGTTAGGGTGCTTTTCCCTTGAGAGAGAATGACATCAACCTCGATCACCAAGATCAGTTGTTTCACATGAGACACTGCTCTCATACGCAGACTCTGGCTTACCCCAAAAACACAACCTCCTAAACAGCACAATTCAAAGCTAAGTGGGGGAGAGGTAGAGAGGGAGAGAGACTGGCAACTTTACATTTGTTTTGGAGAATATGCAGTCACCTGCAATCGAGTCACTGACTGCCAACAAATACTTCTCCAGCTGGGACATCAGGCAGCTTAACGTGACTGGTTCCACTGCTCTCCCCATTTATGTTGAAATTGGGAAAACACATTGGAAGTTAAAAGAAGATGCTGCTTGAGTGCAACACTAGGATACAGTCGCAAGGGACATTAGTGAAAACAGAAAATACCAACAACGCATACAGTCACTACAACATTGTGCAATTTACACCAAGACCTAACACCACAATGTTTACATTATAACAGACCTAACACCACCGTGTTGACATTATAACAGACCTAACACCACCGTGTTTACATTATAACAGAACTAACACCACCTTGTTTACATTTTAACAGACCTAACACCACAATGTTTACATTATAACAGACCTAACACCACAATGTTTACATTATAACAGACCTAACACCACAATGTTTACATTATAACAGACATGCCACCACCTTGTTTATATTATAACAGAACTAACACCACCGTGTTGACATTGCAACAGACCTTCCACCACCGTGTTTACATTATAACAGACCTAACACCACCGTGTTTACATTATAAGAGACCTAACACCACCGCGTTTACATTATAACAGACCTAACACCACAATGTTTACATTATAACAGACCTAACACCACCGTGTTTACATTATAACAGACCTACCACCACCGTGTTTACATTATAACAGACCTAACACCACCGTGTTTACATTATAACAGACCTAACACCACCGTGTTTACATTATAACAGACCTACCACCACCGTGTTTACATTATAACAGACCTACCACCACCGTGTTTACATTATAACAGACCTACCACCACCGTGTTTACATTATAACAGACCTAACACCACCGTGTTCCATGAAATCGCAGCCTATTCCTCCCATGCCCTACACTGGAGCAGAGCACATAGGCTAGGGCCCTATTTTTTTTTTTGGCAGTCAGTCCCTACACTGTACAGTGGCTTTTCAGGAGAATGATTATTGACTGGCTTCTCCTCTGCATAAGCCTGGACACTCAATCACATTAAGCCAGTGGAAAGGCCTCACTGGGTCAGAGGTCAGAGAGAAGGAAGCCCAGCAGTCCAATCAGAAGCTACTCTTTCCTTATTGTGTTATGCAACCAAAATGGCAGACCAGTTTGAAACCAAACGCTGGCCTGTTTCCTGTCCGCATAGATGGGCTCTGTGCAAAACAAGTGGGGATGAAAGTGCCACTTCAGACTGGCTGCTATAACAGTCACAACCACACCACCACCAGATGCACACATCCACACCAAGAGCCGGTTTCGCAGACACGGATTAAGTCTAGTCAGGACTAAAAAATCTAGTTCAGTAGAAAACTCTATTGAGCTTGTTTTTCCAGTCCTAGACTATCTATGTCTGTGAAACCAGCCCTGAGCATCTGAGATGCTGAGTGCAACCTACTAAGTAGTTACACACATCCAGACACAGTTTTGCAGTGTTTTGTTTTAGTCATTTAATAGATGTTCTTATCCAGAACGACTTACAGGAGCAATTAGGGTTAACCAACTTGCTTATAGTGAAAACAACAGATTTGTTACCCTGTCAGCTGAGGGATTCGATCTAACAACCATTCAGTTACAAGTCAGATGCTCTGACCTCTAATCTATCACAGCAAAGCGCGCTAACATTTAGGGGATCTGCCAACCAGAAAAAAACAAGAATTGGGCCTTGGGAAGGAAAAAGAACAGGAGATAATTTACTGCATTTCTCAGGAAGGAACATTCTAAATGCCCACCTCATGGCAACGGAGAGGACATCATTTCCTGAAATTCTAAATGTTGTTGTGGGGCAAAGCAATTTTTGTTGTTGCAGCTTTCAAGCTAATATCCTACACATTTTGCCATGAGGCAAAGAGATATCTTTGTAGTTCTAAAGCTTAAAGGGGAATTTCACTTTTTTTTTGATGATGCATGGTTCTTTACCCTGAAAGGGCCAAGATCAATTGAGTTTGATTTAAAGAGCCATTACAAACATACATGTACAGTTAAAACAAGGTAACATGTTGGTGTATATGAAGTATTGCCCCCGGTCCTAACAGAGCCAAAACAAGGTAATGTATTAATTGGGAGCTGGCAGAGATAATGAGGCCCGTGGGGTTTCAACCATGATCCAACCCTCATCAACGGTTGTAGCGTCGAACTGAGGCCAACTGAGTGCGTGTGTGCATGTGTTGTTGTGTGTGTTAGTTATGTTGTGCAGGGCTGTGCTATCTAGATAATCAGCCTGGAAATGCTGTGTCATTGTCCAATAATTAGCAGGAGAAGGCCAAAGAAAGCAAATTAAATATGGTGTTTGGTGGTGGTTCTGTCAGACAGAAGAGGGGAATGGCTTGACACTGGGTCCCATGCACAAAGCAAGACATCGGTTCCGTCAGACAGAAGAGGGGACTGGCTAGACACTGGGTCCCATGCACAAAGCAAGACATCGGTTCTGTCAGACAGAAGAGGGGACTGGCTTGACACTGGGTCCCATGCACAAAGCAAGACATTGGTTCTGTCAGACAGAAGAGGGGACTGGCTTGACACTGGGTCCCATGCACAAGGCAAGACATCGGTTCTGTCAGACAGAAGAGGGGACTGGCTTGACACTGGGTCCCATGCACAAGGCAAGACATTGGTTCTGTCAGACAGAAGAGGGGAATGGCTTGACACTGGGTCCCATGCACAAGGCAAGACATTGGTTCTGTCAGACAGAAAAGGGGACTGGCTAGACACTGAGTCCCATGCACAAGGCAAGACATTGGTTCTGTCAGACAGAAGAGGGGACTGGCTTGACACTGGGTCCCATGCACAAGGCAAGACATTTTTACGATTAGTCGTTGTTTTCATAGAGTTAATGTTTCATCACATCTCATTCAGGTCAATTAGTTAATGAGCGTTGATCTCAACATGTTCATCCCCCCAACGTATTCCCATCAGCCTCGCAGACGCCTTAGATCACATGACACTTATGAAATGTCACAGCCAACCTGTCCGACCTTTCAACTCTTTCCAGCCTTCCAATACAAACAATTAGCTTAACAGTTTGATGACCAACCATCCATTTAGCATAGATAGTATTCCTCTTGAACACGATCATAGAGTCTGTTATTCTTTTGTTTATTTTGCTGTTAGAGATCAGTTAGCTGAAAGTACTGGAATAGTTTGTGTCCCCAATTGCACCCTCTTCCCAAAATAGGGCAGTACTAGGACAATCTAGGAAATAGTGTGTCCTACATAGGGCAGTACCTGGACTATCTAGGGAATAGTGTGTCCTACATAGGGTAGTACTTGGACTATCTAGGGAATAGTGTGTCCTACATAGGACAGTACGTGGACTATCTAGGGAATAGTGTGTCCTACATAGGGCAGTACTTGGAATATCTAGGGAATAGTGTGTCCTACATAGGGCAGTACTTGGACTATCTAGGGAATAGTGTGTCCTACATAGGGCAGTACTTGGACTATCTAGGGAATAGTGTGTCATACCTAGGGCAGTACTTGGACTATCTAGGGAATAGTGTGTCCTACATAGGGCAGTACTTGGACTATCTAGGGTGTCATTTGAGATGTAGAGAAATCCGTTGTCTTAGCTGAGCCTGAGGCCGACTGGCTGCCTGACTGACAGACTAGCTGGCTGACTGGCTGGCTTACTGACTGATTAGCTGACAGACTGCTGATTGGCTGACTGACTGGCTGCCTGACTGACTGGCTGGCTTACTGACTGATTGGCTGACAGACCGCTGACTGGCTGACTGACTGGCGGGTTGACTGCTGACTGGCTGACTGACTAGCTGGCTGGCTGGCTGACTGGCTGGCTATAAGCTGGTTTTCTATTAGTCAGTCCTCCTGCCATCTCGTCCCTACGTGAGACCTAGCAGACAGCCGGACCAAACTAATTGGTGAGCTGCTCTCTCCCAGCAGAAGGACTTGAACTCAATTTGATTGTGATGGCTTCAATTTCCTGGCCAGCCTGTATTTTGCCCTTCCCTTCCTTCACCCTCCCTTTCTTTCCTTTCCATTTTTCCCCTCCAAAGGGCTGTCATTTCATTACTCAGTGAGAGTTCAGGGTCCCTGTTGCCTACGCATCTCCCCTAGCTCCGTTTGTCCGAACAGAGGACTCAGTGTGGTGTTGTGGGTAAGGGGGGAGAGGTCACAGCGGGGACTTGCCTTTACGCAATCTTTTGACAAATATATCAAACATATTTCAACAGAAGCTTTTCTCTGCGTAACATTGAAAAAATCTATAAAAGGTTTTGTTCAAAAATAACACAGAAAAGCTAGACATACTTCTGTTACTTCAAGATTGCCAACTGGCATTATCCTTCATTTTGTAGTATGATTTCCCGATCGATGTGAGAGACTTCAACCTTCAAGTCTTGACCTCTTCCATAGGGTCTATGACGGAGTGTAGTCTGGCCCAGGGGCATCCTGGATAATGAACAACCCTGACTGTCGAGCTTCCCTCTATCCACCAGGATACTCTGAACCTATCAGCTTATGTAGTCAGTGTTTAGGTTGTCCCTGAGAGTCACAGTGCCCTCTGACCCCCTTGTCTCAGTCCCTAATATTCAGTGTCCTCTGACCTCCTTGTCTCAGTCCCTAATATTTAGTGCCCTCTGACCCCTTGTCTCAGTCCCTAATATTCAGTGTCCTCTGACCCCTTGTCTCAGTCCCTAATATTTAGTGTCCTCTGACCCCTTGTCTCAGTCCCTAATATTCAGTGTCCTCTGACCCCTTGTCTCAGTCCCTAATATTTAGTGTCCTCTGACCCCTTGTCTCAGCCCCTAATATTTAGTGTCCTCTGACCCCTTGTCTCAGTCCCTAATATTTAGTGTCCTCTGACCCCTTGTTTCAGTCCCTAATATTTACTGTCCTCTGACCCCTTGTCTCAGTCCCTAATATTTACTGTCCTCTGACCCCTTGTCTCAGTCCCTAATATTTAGTGTCCTCTGAGCCCTTGTCTCAGTCCCTAATATTTAGTGTCCTCTGACCCCCTTGTCTCAGTCCCTAATATTCAGTGTCCTCTGACCCCCTTGTCTCAGTCCCTAATATTTAGTGCCCTCTGACCCCTTGTCTCAGTCTCTAATATTCAGTGTCCTCTGACCTCCTTGTCTCAGGTGCCAGTATTCAGTCGATACCAACTTTCACTGCCTACTAATTTTTTGATGTAGCTTACTCCAGATGGTGTACTTACTTTGTCAAAACATTGTTAGATGGGATTTAGAAGCAAGTACAATGTGCAAGGCTACTAAAGGCCACTTGGACATCCATGGGACACAGAAGAGTGGAGGTCAACTATGAGTCATCTAGTTCTGGAAATAAGAGTGTGAATACGGTGTATCCCACCTAAACACTGCTGAAGACTAAACAGCACCAGTGGAGTCTCACTGACGGCTTCAGTGGCAGAAAAGTGACACACAAGTGATATGAACTTACAAAATTTCAGTCTGATTATTTTTAATCAGGACAATGAATAACCCCAGAAGACTAAACCTACTAAAAAAAATACCATGCGATGAGGAAATGTACATGCCTTGTCTAGATATATTACAGCTGTGGTTGAGCAGTAGTAGTTCCTGACAGAATGTGAAGGTCACCATACATTAGCATTGCAATGGGGATATACAAAGCACGGAAAATGACAAATATGTTAATCGGTTTAAAAAAATATTGTAAGGAATTTCTCAGTAAAATCCTTCTTAATCAGGGTCAAAACCTTGGCTGCTATATACAAGCATACCATCATTAATCTGTGTTGTTGTTTATATTGACCAAAGACTTTGACTGTGTCAATTATCTAGTCCTAATCAATACACTCAGTGACATCGGGTTTCTCAATGAACTGCCTATCCTGGTTCTCTGACTGTGTACAGTATAGTGTTGTAAATCTGAGGGCCTGTTGTCTGAGCCACCAGCTGTCTGATCGGGTGTTCCTCAGGGTTGGATGCTTGGGCCCAAATTATTCTCTGTATACATAAATAGGGCCCTGAGAAAATTGCAGCTTCTATGCACGGAACTAACACAAAGTGTGCAAAGTGTATTGTTATTTAACCGCAACGCAAAAAATAATCTAGAAAGATTTTGACCTTGTACTGTAGATGGTGATAATCTCCACTTCTAAGTAGGTCCTCTGTGGCGGATAGTGTTTTTCAGTCACCGTTAGTTACAAAACAAATGCAGGGATTGAACTTAAACTCATGAAAAATTGAACATTTTAAAAGGATTCTTCAGAAACTAACTATATACAGTCCAGGAAATGTCAATTTTTTATTAATGTTTTTAGTTTTATATTTTTACACTGAAGTTGAGCATCGTCAGATGTTCACCATGTGCTTTTTTATGGATTGTCTTTGAGCTGTAAAAACCTGCATGTGTGCCGAAATTCTTCACTCAGCATCGACAGAGTTGGGGACAACAGACAAGTATTGCCTGGCAAGTTTTGCAATGTTGCTAAATTCCGTCTGAAAAAAATCACAAAGCTTTAGTTGTCTAGTTTTTCCAGGGGGATATTTGCACAAACAAATGCCTCTGTCAGATCAAAATTTAGGGAGTTTCGTGCTTCTCGGTTTTCGGTGGACTTTTGAAACAAGGAAGATACTGTTGTTTGTCCATGGGTTAGGGTCCATGCTGAACGCTCCACGCCAAACGCACCACGCCAAACACTCCACGGCTGAACGCTCCACGCTGAACACTCCACGGCTGAACGATTACGGCTGAACTCTCCATGCTGAACGTTCCACGGCTGAACGCTCCACGGCTGAACGCTCCACACTCCACGGCTGTAGCTTCTAGGTTAGACGGTTCACAGAACGCTCCACGCCAAACGCTACACGCCAAACACTCCACGGCTGAACTCTCCATGCTGAACGTTCCACGCTGAACGCTCCACGCCAAACACTCCACGGCTGAACGATTACGGCTGAACTCTCCATGCTGAACGTTCCATGGCTGAACGCTCCACGCTGAACGCTCCACGGCTGAACGCTCCACGCTGAACGTTCCACGCCAAACGCTCCACGCCAAACACTCCACGGCTGAACTCTCCATGCTGAACGTTCCACGCTGAACGCTCCACGCCAAACACTCCACGGCTGAACTCTCCATGCTGAACGTTCCACGGCTGAACGCTCCACGCTGAACACTCCACGGCTGAACGCTCCACGCTGAACGTTCCACGCCAAACGCTCCACGCCAAACACTCAACGGCTGAACTCTCCATGCTGAACGTTCCACGCTGAACGCTCCACGCCAAACACTCCACGGCTGTATTGTAGCGTCTAGGTCAGAGTCACACCTATAAATACCTTGGTATTTGTTGGTATTTCTCACCTCCTAAAAGTCTAATCTAGAATCGCTTCATGTTTTCGCATTAAAGCATCATTCAACAAAGCGGCAGCTCATAGTCGTATAAAAATGACCATCCTGCCAGTTCAGGTCTTCGGTGATGAAATTTACAGGCTCACCGCTAATATTTACCTCAATAAATTAGACGTAATTTACCACACCATCTGCTTTGTCACCAGTGCCCCCTCTCATTATGTCTTCTCTCACATTCTCACACTCATTCTCTCTCACAACCAGTAGAATCTGCCTGTCGACTCCTGCTAGTTGCTGCTCACGACCAAACTGGTCGCCTTGCTATTTATGTCTCAATGTCTTAACACTAGCCTGTGAAAAGTCAACTGCCATTTAGATTTTCTCAGGAGGATCTGACTTTTTGCAACCTCTATAACCACTTTGATTATGTTGAACACTTGGTTATGAAAAGACAACTGACATTTACATGTACTCCTAAGGAGTAGATATTTTTGAGCCACTGGTCACCTGAATGTTTAAATATATTGATGAGAGATCTGGCCTTTGAAAGTCATGTACTCAATTTCCTTATTATACTGGTCAGCCCCCAGAGCCCGGCTCCTCTGTAAGTTTCTTCCTCCAAGGCTCCTACTATTCTAGGGAGTTTTTCCTAGCCACTGTGCTAGCTGTTTCTGCTTTTACTATTTGCACAATGTGACACAACACAAAAAAATTAATATTATAAAATGTCAGGCATGTTTCTGTCCTGACATTTTTCAGAGTTTAATGTTAATTTGTGATTGTTTATTTCACTTGCTTTGGCAAAGAAAACACATGTTTCCCATGGAAGTAAAGCCCAATGGATTTGAATTGACTATATTACCAGAAAAGGTCAAAATCTTTTTTGGGGTCTTTCCCAGGGGAAGGTCTGTATTTGAGAAAAGGAGCATATCATCAGCTAAAAGATAAATGTGATTATTTTGTGTGTGTCTGCGGGGGGGGGGGCTGGGGCCAAGGGGCTTAGTGGGATGTAATTTAAATGATCTGCATTGTTGGAGAACCAGGCCCACTGGCATTTGGACAGACAGGGTGAGGTATTTGGCTGGTTCTGCCTAGTGGAATAGCTAAGCCATACAGAGTCTGGACAGGACTAGTCAAGCTACATGCTACGTGTCTATGACTTCAGAAGAGTGATTAGAGCAGTCGGTTGGATGCTTTGAATTGAGGTGCCGCCATGCACTAAACATCAGCCTCTTCACAGTCAGTACATCCTTGGACATCTCTCACTCTGCCCTGCAAGGATGTCTATTCATTCCAGTTCTTAGAAAACTCCCCACCAGAGCTCAGTAATGGATGAAGGTCCATGGGACAGACTGAGAGACAGACAGACCAGGCTCTGACAATTGTATTCCTCCTAAAACATCTCAAGGTCTTTGACCCTATTCCCTTCCTTCATAACACATTGTATAAGTCCATCTCCGATGCCTATTAACTACCTCCCACATACTCAATTAAAAACAACACTGGCGGAGATGAAGCCACAGTCCAGCAACACAAAGGGCTCTTTGAAGTGGTTACCTACGCTGCTCTATTCTGCCGTCCGGCTTGTTTCTTAGATAAACAAATTGCAAATGCTCAGCATTTGTCAGCTTATGTCAAGATGAAAGATTTTACTGGCCACTATCAGCCAGACACAGATTACTAAAGGGTGTTAGCTCAGAGCATCCCCAATGTGCTACAACTGCAAAGATCGACCACGATATAGCAAGAACCCTCTGTATGGGGCCTGTCTGTTTCTAACTCATTCTATAGCACCCTATTCCCTATATGTAGTGAATAGGTCTCCAGTCAAAAGCACAACACTGTATAAAGAATAGGGCGGTATTTAGTATGTATACACACTCCATTACTACCTTAACATTACAAACATGCATATTTTATTTAACCTTTATTTACACAATGGTTAGGAGTAGGCCTGTATAACAAAAATTAAAATACACTATGAATATTCATATTCCAGCCAATGAGGGGTAATTTTCACTAATTTTCACTAATTTTCAGAAGCCGTGAATCTGTCTGATTCAGAAGCCGTGTATCTGTCTGATTCAGAAGCCGTGTATCTGTCTGATTCAGAAGCCGTGT
>JACXGI010017721.1:0-13911 GCA_016801175.1 Esox masquinongy
GATCTTTCAGGAACTTAAGGAATATTTCACTATTTTACAATTAGATGTTTGATGGTTCATCCCTCTCCAAGTAGTCTATGAGTAAGAAAATCTAAATTCATAATTATGTTTTCTTTTAACAGCCTTTCCAAACCTCAACTTAAACAAGTTCATTTGAATTTGAACAGCTGTTTTTCATTGATTTCAGGTGACATGGACCTTAGGATGAGAGGATGGCCTAGTGGTCAAAACCTTTGGGTCCATAGATGAAAAGTTGTTGTTTCTAATCCTGGAGACAACCAAGTAAAAAACTCTGTCCAAATGCTCCACAGAGCTTGAAATTAGAAAGCTGATGCTGACGATAATTACTCCCAGGTCATTGCTGTAAATAACAATGTGTTATTAGCATATTTCTTTGGTGAAATAACCTTTTGTAGTGACTGCTTAAATTTAACTGAACCAAGGTCCACAGATTGGCTTGTTAACGTTCATAGTAAGGAACCATCAAACCATCAAAAAATAACTAAGTTTCATGTAAGATAACTTAGTTATTTCAGATAGCAACCATATGTCACAATCACAAATCAAGTAGAAAAACATATAAAATATGGAAAACTGAGATTACTTGTTTAAAATACTATTTTAAGAGTTACGGTTTTAGACCATTTTAATCTTCTGAACATTTTACAGACATGATCGACTATAAATAGAAAGGATCATCTAAACAACTTAATTATGAACAGCAAAAGAAAATCACAAAAACCAATCATAGCGTAGTTTGGAGATTTCTTGATGTTGATCTCAGGATGGAGCTATTGTAAAAGTGACTGAATAGCTTTGTACGGTATATAGTTTATAACTGTTCTACAGGAACCTATGGTAGGTGCGGCACAAATATACAAAGGAATTTTCTACTTTTAAGTTTCGTTTATAGAGTAGTCTACAGGATATTACATAATCAAGACTGAAGGTGGCAGATCTACTAAGAGTCTCTTCTCTCTGATACTACATGTAGATCTTATACAATAAAAATCTCTTACAGTAGATCTCATACAGTAGATGTTGCACTGTAAAAAATGCCATGGAAGGACTCAAAGTACAACCACGTTTCCCCAAAAAGTTGGGATAAAAATAGAATGTAATGATGTGATTTTATTGTTTTTAGAATACATTCCCATTTTGAATTTGATGCCAGCAATGCATTTGAAAAAGGTTGGGACAGGGGCATGTTTGCCATTGTGTTGCATCACCTCTTCTTTTATAACAATACTCTGTAAGTGTTTGGGAACTGATGAGACCAATTGCTGTAGTTTTGAAAGTGGAATGTATTCCCATTTTTTCTTGATATAGGATTGCAGCTGTTTAACAGTTCAGAGTCTCTTTTGTCATATTTTTCGTTTCATAATGCGCCAAATGTTTTCAATAGCAAGCAAGTTTATTTATATACCACAATTCATACATAGAAGCAATTCAATGTGCTTTATAAAGAAAAAGAAAATTATAAAAATACAATAGAATAAAAACAAATACTAGAATAAAAGCAACAAAACATCATAATAAGAAAACATAGAATAAGAAAATAGAAATAGAATAAAAACAAAATAAAAACATAACTGCTAAATGCCGCTTCGCCATGTTTAGTTTGGACTCTGGGCTCTACTATCTGACCTGAGTTCATGGATCTAAGAGCCCTGCTCGGTTTCTACTCTTTAAACAATATTGGAAATGTATTCGGGGCCTAAACCATTCAGGGATTTACAGACTAAAAGCAACACTTTAAAATCTGTTCTGTAACTGACTGGAAGCCAGTGCAAAGATTTAAGAACCAGGGTGATGTGCTCTGTTCTCTTGGTCCTGGTTAACATTCTAGCAGCTGCATTCTGAATGAGCTGTTGCTGTTTTACAGTCTTTTTGGGGAGTCCAGTTAAGAGGCCATTACAGTAGTCAACCCTACTAGAGATAAAAGCATGGATGAGCTTCTCCTGGTCTTTTTGGGTCACCAAGCCCTTGATTCTGGCTATGTTATTAAGATGACAGAATGCTGCTATGGTGACTGCTTTGATATGGCTGTTAAATGTGAGGTCTGAGTCGATCAGAACACCAAGATTACGCACTTGGTCCCTGGTTTTTAGGGCCTGAGAATCCAGCTCTTTACTAATACTAGTTCTCTTATTTTTGTTGCCAAACACAATAATCTCTGCTTTATGTTGGTTTAATTGTAGACAATTTTGGTTCATGCAGATATTTATGGGCTCTATACAGTGACACAGTGTGTCTATTGAGCTGTTGTCATACGGTTTGAGATCCATATATATTTGAGTATCATCTCCATAGCTATGGTAGTTAATGTTGTTGTTCTGTAGAATTTGGCCCAGAGGTAGCATATAGAGATTGAACAGAAGTGGTCCAAAAACTGATCCCTGGGGAACTCTGCATGTCATAGCCACCCTATCAGTTTCATGATTGCCAATGGTGACAAAGTAACTCTGGCCAGATCTGAATCAATTAAGGACTGTCCTGGAGAGTCCTACCCAATTTTCCAGCCTGTCTAGTAGTGTTCTACAGTGTCAAATGCAGCACTGAGATCTAGTAGAACCAGAACTGTTATTTTATCCAAATCAGTATTCAGCTGTATATCATATAAAACTTTTATCAGGGCCGTTTCAGTACTGTGGTGAGGTCGGAAGCCCGACTGAAATTTGTCTAAGAGATTGCTTGAGTTCACAAAATTGCTGAGTTGATTGAAGACAACCTTCTCAATGATCTTGGCTATAAAAGGGAGATTCAGTACAGGTCTATAGTTGTTCAGTATAGATGCATCAAGTGTTCTCTTTTTTAATAGGGGCTTAATGGCAGCTGTTTTTAGAGACGTTGGGAAAATGCCTGATTGCAGAGAGCTATTAACTATTTGCTGTACGTCCATTGTTATAGAATTAAAAATTGTTTTAAAAAAGTCTGATGGCAGTGTGTCGAGACAACATGTGGAAGCTTTAAGATGTTGAACTGTTTCTTCTAGGGATTTTTGATCAATTGTATTAAAACGTGACATAATAACCAAGTTATGTCTTGGTGGTCGTGGTGACGGTACAGAGTCCTTGTTAGACTGTGTAGTTCTGATGGTCTGTCTAATACTTATAATTTTTTCACTTAAAGAAACATGCAAATTCATTACATTTCACAGTGGACATGAGTTCTGATGCTATCTGCTTTAGGGGTTTGTAAACTTGTCGAACATGACAAATAGAGTGCGGGTGTTGTTGATATTCTTGTTGATCATTCCCGATAAATGTTGCTGTCTGGCCCTGCGTAACTCATAGTTGCTACAAAAGTTTTGTTTATAGATGTCATAGTGGATTTGAAGTTTAGTATTTCTCCACTTACGTTCTGCTTTCCTACATTCTCTTTTCAGGGCACTTCCCATCACGGTGTTTCTCCATGGTGTTTTCTGTTTGCTCATAGTTTTCTTTACCGGTGCAACACGATCCATGACATTCAACATTTTGGCATTAAAATTATCCAGGAGTACATCAACTGACTTTGCACTTATTGTTGGAGAGATAGCCATGGCCTCCATAAACTGAGCACTGGTACTCTCATTAATGTACCTCTTCTTAACAGAAACAGTTTACTTGAACATCCGGGGTGATCAGTGATTAAAAAAATACATAGAAATGATCACACAGGGCCAAGTCTTTAACCATGACAGAGGAAATATCGAGGCATTTGGAGATAACCAGATCTAGAATGTGCCCTTGAGTGTGCGAATGCTCTTTCACATGTTGAGTGAGATCAAAAGTGTCAAGTAGTGCAAAAGGTTCTTTGGCATTATTGTCTGTATTATTATCTATTGCTCTGGAAAAAATTAAGAGACCACTGCACCTTTTTCTTTCCTTTCCAAAAAATTTGAAATTGAAGGTTTGAGTGACACGGCGTCCCTGATTCCCAAAAAGAATTTCAAATGTTGTTTTGTCAGACCACAGGACAGTTTTCCATGTCACCTCAGTCATCAATCAATCAATCAATCAATCAAATTTATTTATAAAGCCCTTTTTACATCAGCAGTTGTCACAAAGTGCTTTTACAAAACACCCGGCCTTAAAACCCCAAGGAGCAAACAACAGTAGTGTTGAATTTCAGTGGCTAGGAAAAACTCCCTAAGAAAGCCGAAATTTAGGAAGAAACCTAGAGAGGACCCAGGCTCAGAGGGGTGACCAGTCCTCTTCTGGCTGTACCGGGTGAACATATTAAGAATACAATTGTAATAATTAATAAGTGCACGTGGGCTGAGTCCAGAGTCTATTTAAACTTAGTCCAGGTCGGAAGCATGACCAGATGGACAAGGACAGGGACGACACAGGGAGGAGGGGGAGGTGTCAGCACAGTGGCAGCTGAAATCGTCAGGAGGACTTTGGACCGGGACAGCAACGGGTCTTTCAAGCCTGGTAATCCTCAGGTGTGGGCCAGGACCTCATGTCCTCCTAAGTTTAAAACGGCAGGAGACAGGAAAATTTTTTAAAATGCATTCCTTAGATCTACAAGGATTTATAGTGGAGAAGGAGAACTGACCCTACTCCCCAGCACAATATATAGCAGCGTAAGACCTTGGGGCTGAGACAGGGGGGTCCGGTGACACTGTGGCCCTATCCGGGGGAGGCCCCGGACAGGGCCCAACAGGCAGGAAAGCAATCCACCCACATTGCCAAGCATCAACCAAAGTGACACCCATCAGTCCATCTTAAACGAGCTCGGGCCCAGAGAAGGCGGCAGTGGTTCTGGATCTTGTTTATATATAGTTTCTACTTTGCTTAGTAGAGTTTTCACTTGCATTTGTAAATGCAGCGATGTGCTTTGACAATGGGTTTCGGAAGTGTTCCAGAGCCTATGCAGTGATATCCACTACAGGTTCCTTGAGGGCCGAAGATCACAGCCATCTAATTGATTTTCGGCCTTGTCCCTTGCTTACAGAGATTTCTCCAGATTCTCTGAATCTTTTAATGATATTATGTACTGTAGATGATGAAATCCCCAAACTCTTTGCAATTTTACATTGAGAAATGTTATTCTTGAATTGTGGCACTATTTACCCGCACAGTCTTTCACAGAGGGGTGAACCCCTCTCCATTCTCACTTTTAACAGATCCATCCTCCCTGGAATAATCTTTTAATACCCAATCATGTTACTAACCTGTTGTCTATTGACCTAATTTGTTGTGTGATATTCCACCAGGTTTAGATTTTTAGAATTACACAACTTTCCAGTCTTTTGTTGCCTCTGTCGAAACATTTTTGAAATGTGCTGCTAGAATCAAATTCAGAATGGGCAGAATGTTTTTACTGCTTTTATTGCATTGTTAACCATTTTAAAATAGCAATAAGGCATCTCAGAGTGCTGTAGTATAGTGCCAATATAGGCACTCCATGATAGGGCAAGAAAAGCTCATATGTTGGCAATATACTAATGTTCACCCGGCACAGCCAGAAGAGGACTGGCCACCCCTCTGAGCCTGGGTCCTCTCTAGGTTTCTTCCTAAATTTCGCCTCTTAGGGAGTTTTTCCTAGCCACTGAAATTCAACACTACTGTTGTTTGCTCCTTGGGGTTTAAGGCCGGGTGTTTTGTAAAAGCACTTTGTGACAACTGCTGATGTAAAAAGGGCTTTATAAATAAATTTGATTGAATTTGATTGACACACCTCCCAAACCTGGCTATAGGGAGGCCCCTAGCCATCTTTACGTTGGTCTGAGGCGATAGTCAGGACCTGGCAGAAGAGATGCCTCTAGGCATCTCTGCACGTCATTTTTGGCTGTTCCCAATTAGAGGCAGCTGCCCTGCGTTGCCTCTAATTGGCAACCCTATTTAAGTTGTTTGTCCACACCACTGGCTGGATTACTGTGTGCTGCAGATTGCGGTGTACCTCTCCTTTTTTGTGTTTTTGTATGAATGAAAGGATGTTTCCCTACTCTTGCTCTGCATCTCATGTCCTGCCCCACAGCTGTGACACTTACCCATATAACCCTTAACACATGTAGCCCTTAACCCATATAACCCTTAACACATGTAGCCCTTAACACAGATAACCCTTAACACATGTAGCCCTTAATACAGATAACCCTTAACAAGTAACCGTTATCACATATAACCCTTAGCACATATAATCCTTAATACATGTAACCCTTAACACATAACCTTTAACTCATATAACCTTAACCCATATAACCCTAAACACATGTAACCCTTAATACATGTAACCCATAACACATGTAACCCTTAATCCATATAACCCTTAACCCATATAACCCTTAACCCATATAACCCTTAACACATGTAACCCTTAACCCATATAACCCTTAACACATGTAACCCTTAATACATGTAACCCTTAACCCATATAACCCATAACCCACATAGCCCATAACTCATATAACCCTTAACCAATATAACCCTTAACCCATAACTCATATACCCTTACACCATATAACCTTTAACCCATGTAACCTTAAACCCATGGCAACTCTGGCAAACTGAGGACATATTTTAATGTCTGTTGAAATGTCTTATAAGGAGTTGTCATTTACCAACACAATTAGTAAAACTATAAAAGGTCATTTGGATATTAAGGTCATGAAATGTAATCAAAGTAAGCTTAACACATAAGAGTATTAACTGAGAGAAGGCCAAAGAGAGCATCTTATCTTTTAGTTAGGAGGTTACACAGTGACATTTCCTCCGTTGTTGGGGTCTGAAGGGAATCTGCAGGCATAATTATGCTCACGGACAACATAGAGACAAAATCCTCACAACATACAGACATAATGACCCTCACAACATAAAAACATAATAAACCTTACGGGCAACATACAGACATAATAATCCTCACAACATACAGACATAATAATCCTCACAACATACAGACATAATAATCCTCACAACATACAGACATAATAAACCTTACGGGCAACATACAAACATAATAATCCTCACAACATACAAACATAATAATCCTCACAACATACGGACATAATAAACCTTACAGGCAACATACAAACATAATAATCCTCAGAATATACGGACATAATAATCCTCACAATATACAGACATAATAATCCTCAAAACATACGGACATAATAAACCTTACGGGCAACATACAGACATAATAATCCTCACAACATACAGACATAATAACCCTCACAACATACGGACATAATAAACCTTACGGGCAACAAACAAACATAATAATCCTCAGAATATACGGACATAATAATCCTCACAACATACGGACATAATAATCCTCAGAATATACGGACATAATAATCCTCACAACATACGGACATAATAATCCTCACAACATACGGACATAATAATCCTCACAACATACGAACATACGAAACATACATACAACATACGAAATAATAATCCTCACAACATAGAGACAATAATCCTCACAACATAGAGGCATAATAATCCTCACAACATACAGACATAATAATCCTCACAACATATGGACATAATACTCCTCAAAACATACAAACATTATAAACCTTACGGACAACATACAGATATAATCATCCTCACAACATACAGACATAATAAACCTTACGGGCAACATACAAATATAATAATCCTCACAACATACAGACAAAATAATCCTCAAAACATACGGACATAATAAACCTTACAGGCAACATACAGATATAATAATCCTCACAAAATACAGACATAACAATCCTCACAACATACAGACATAATAATCTTCACAACATACATGCGTAATAAACCTTACGGGTAACATACAGACATAATAATCCTCACAACATACAGACATAATAATCCTCACAACATACAGACATAAAAATCCTCACAACATACAGACATAATAATCATCACAACATACAAACATAATAATCCTCACAACATATGGACATAACCTTACAACATACAGACATAATAATCCTCACGGGCAACATACAGACATGTTAATCCTCACAACATACGGACATAATAAACCTTACGGGCAACATACAAACATAATAATCCTCACAACATACAGACATAATAATCCTCACAACATACAGACATAATAAACCTTACAGTCAACATACAAACATAATAATCCTCACAACATCCAAACATAATAATCCTCACAACATACGGACATAATAAATCTTACGGGCAACATACAGACATAATAATCCTCACAACATACGGACATAATAAATCTTACAGGCAACATACAGACATAATAAACCTCACAACATACGGACATAATAATCCTCACAACATACAGACATAATAAACCTTACGGGCAACATACAGACATAATAGTCCTGACAACATACAGAAATAATAGTCCTGACAACATACAGACATAATAATCCTCACAACATACAAACATTATAATCCTCACAACATATGGACATAACCTTACAATATACAGACATAATAATCCTCACGGGCAACATACAGACATGTTAATCCTCACAACATACGGACATAATAAACCTTACGGGCAACATACAGACATAATAATCCTCACAACATACAGACAGAATAAACCTTACGGGCAACATACAGATATAATAATCCTCACAAAATACAGACATAATAATCCTCACAACATACAGACATAGTAGTCCTGACAACATGCAGACATAGTAGTCCTGACAACATGCAGACATAATAATCATCACAACATACAAACATAATAATCCTCACAACATATGGACATAACTTTACAACATACAGACAATAATCCGCACGGGCAACATACAGACATGTTAATCCTCACAACATACGGACATAATAATCCTCACAACATACAAACATAATAATCCTCACAACATACAGACATAATAATCCTCACAACATACAGACATAATAATCCTCACAACATACAAACATAATAATCCTCACAACATACAGACATAATAATCCTCACAACATAAGGACATAATAAACCTTACAGGCAACATACAGACATAATAATCCTCACAACATACAGACATAATAAACCTTACAAGCAACATACAGACATAATAATCCTCACAACATACAGACATAATAAACCTTACAGGCAACATACAGACATAATAATCCTCATAACATATGGACATAATAATCCTCACAACATACAGACATAATAAACCTTAGGGGCAACATACAGACATAATAATCTTCACAACATACAAACATAATAATCCTGACAACATACAAACATAATAAACCTTACAGGCAATATACAGACATAATCCTCACAACATAAGGACATAATAAACTTTATGGGCAACATACAGACATAATAATCCTCACAACATACAGACATAATAATCCTCACAACATAAGGACATAATAAACTTTATGGGCAACATACAGACATAATAATCCTCACAACATACAGACATAATAATCCTCACAACATAGAGACATAATAATCCTCACAACATACAGACATAATAATCCTCACAACGTACAGACATAATAATCTGTGAGGTGCATGTGGAACAGAGACACACTCTTAGCCAACATAATGAGTGATGGGGAGCAGGTGTGTCCATGAGGTGTCCATGAGGTGTGTCCATGAGGTGTGTCCATGGGGTGTGTCCATGGGGTGTGTCCATGAGGTGTGTCCATGAGGTGTGTTGCTGCCATCACTCTCCTGCCGGCAGTTAGTATGCTGGTGAGGTGGTGCTCCAGAGAGGGAGAGGGCTGCAGCGCCAACATGATGTCATTCCCTTGATGTCATACTTCTGGTCTTACATGCTGAGGCTTTCAGCCAATCAGCATTTAGGTTGTGAATCACCCGGTGTATAATAAGTTGTGCTTTCTCTTAGCTTGTTGAAAATCATTTGTAACTTCTGTTTTGGTTAAAATTGGTTACTATGTCTGTTAGTGTTATAATGGGTTGTAATATATATTTATATTTCAGTTTATGTCTGTTAGCCTTATAATGGGTTGTAATATATATTTATATTTCAGTTTGTTTGTTAGTGTTATAATGGGTTGTAATATATATTTATATTTCAGTTTATGTCTGTTAGTGTTATAATGGGTGGTAATACATATTTATATTTCAGTTTACGTCTGTTAGTGTTATAATGGGTTGTAATATATATTTATATTTCAGTTTATGTCTGTTAGTGTTATGTATTTATATGTTTATATATATTTATATTTCAATTTGAGTCTGTTAGTGTTAAGTGTGAACGCTTAAAAAAAAAAGTACATTCTGGGGGAGCGTCATTCAATCACAACTGAAAGCACTGGGACTGTTTTAAGAACCACAGTATTTACCTCCGCCACAAGATGGCGCCAATGTTCTGTGTTTTGTAAACCACACCAGCTAATACATTTTAGATCTGCAAAATATACACAAAGGCAAACAGGCAAAATGCTATACGTGACTGTGAGTCCAGGGTGGGGATGATAGCTGTGACTGTGACTCCAGGGTGGGGATGATAGCTGTGAGTGTGACTCCAAGGTGGGGATGATAGCTGTCACTCTGACCCTAACACTATCTATCTTTGTGCAAGTGTGGTGTCATTCTCAGCTCACATTCTTACAAAGTGGTGTGATTTAGTTAAAAACATCACCCATTGACGCTTATCTCCCCTATAAAACGTCCGATCAGACATCTATTGAAATAATGGATTCAGATTCTTGCACTAAAAGCATCCCGTACCCGAACTTAACTCGTAGACTGATGCACTAAAAACATCACTCCTTTATCTGACAGACTAAAGTGTCAGTAGAAGTGGAGTCTGTTGCATTAACTGTATGGTGCTGTGGCCTCAGCCACAGAGATCAATATCTTTCCATTGGACTCTCTACAGTGGATCTGGATTGCTGCTTTTGATGTATTGTTTCAGGTTCATAATGTACAATATGAAATTATTATCCATTGTTCATAACAGTGGATTTATCTATGACTATAACTACGTCTGCAGTCTATATACTAAAATACCTCATGCAGTCCTATCTTCACCATTAAGTTCCAAAATGTTTGCACTGTTGCTGCTCCACAATAACTAAACAGGCATCATAACATACCTTTAAATATTGCAATAATTAATACTGACAACAAATAACTTTAACGTGTATGTAGCAGGAATTAAGAATGTAGTGTTTTCAAAGACGTAGTAATGTTGATTTTAGGATATCTTCAGAACTACCCACATTACACTACAGCGAATGTCATATAGAGGACCCGCAGTGTAGTCCAATGCTAGATAGCTTCCGCTGGCTTATGTTAGCCGCTAGCCACAAACTGTGTTTTTGCATTGGAGGAGAATGCATTCCCCAGCCAACAACCATTATCAAGCTCGCAGCCACCCGGTCCACCACAAGGGGTCACTAGAGCTCCAGCGAGACAAGGCAGCCCTGTCCTCCAGCCCAATCATCCAGCTTGGGCAGTGCAGAGGAAATTTGCACCTTTAGCTAGCTAGATCTGTCTTAAGGCTGGCTGTCTGATTCCCCTCTATTATGTCACAATATTTCTGCCATTACTTTGGAAATCTTTGTAATTCTGATTATGTAAAAACTGAGGTATGACTTGGAAATGGGACTTTTGATGTGTATCCTAAAATTGAGGTGTAACTTGGAATTTTGATGTGTATACAAACCAGTGTTACATGTGGTAATGTTATATACGACACAATTTAGCCTAGCTGACAGGTTTTCCAGAAAGTTTTTTTTCCCAAGAACTAAGGGAAAACCTTTTTGGGGAACATTACGGGAACGTTTTGTGCTAATCGGGAAACCATTGCAAGCAAGTATGTGCTGCCGCCCTGCGGCAGAATCGCTACTACCTTCACCTAACATTCAGCAAGCAGTAACACACACACACACGCTATAGCCAGCTACATTGTTACAATTCCTTCTTCCATTTCCTGCAACATTCTGCTTTCATGTCAGATAGGCGACGCTACATGGTTTCTGCGCTTTGGATGAGAGATTATCCTGCTACATGGACACCGACTTATGGAGAAATAGTAAGGCACTTTTGATTCTATCAACAGTACGTTGTTACAATGTTCTAACGAATACGTATAGTAGTCAGGGCTATTATTCCGATGTGGGTGGAATAAGGGACGAAATCTTTTTTAGTATATTCCCAGTCAACTTATATTGTAACGCAGGTTGGCTATGTTTATGGTGGGGTTTTGTATGCACGGCTAGGTACCTGCTGTAGGGGAGAAAATTAAGATTTCACTCGGCAGAATATACAGTAGTCACGTTTCTTTCTGGTGGCAGCGAGAGCTGCTCCCGAACAGATACCAGTCGTGTTTCCTTGGCTACACCAAGCCTTCGAGTTCGCGGTGTGCCTCACCTGTAGCCGACGACTGTAGTAGGCCACTAATTTCCTATTTAACGCACGTTACTGAAAACTGTGAGGTGGGAGTGCTTAACGGAAAAAAACATACAGAGAATGTCGTGACGTTCAGAAAGCAAGGTGTAGCTTCCCCGAAGTGATTTCTACATAATTTCTTTTTGTTATATGCCTGTGTTAATTCCCTCTGTCGAACGTTTAACAGCTACAAAACTGCACACTAAGCGTTTGCATTTTCCTATAGAATTGAAAGAGCGGATATGAGTATGGTACGCAGCTAGAGACCGTCGGGTAGATCTACCAGGACCGGGATGGGAGGCTGCTGAACGCCGCGGCATTGCGCGTGCTGCTGGATTGGAATCGTTGGCTCAGGAGCAGGGTGCCCCATCCAACATGACCGGGTTAAACCAGGAGAATGTTGAGGACTACTACGAGATAGGAGATGAGCTGGGAAGGTATACTATATTAAATCCCTCTAATTATTCAAGATTTGGGCTGGTCGGCTGTGAATGTTCTGCAGCTAGTCTGGTCTGTCTGTAGCTTGGTGTGCATTGTTTTATTGCGGCCCATGCAACCATAAGAGCATGACATTAGAGGTGTGTTTGGATTTTTGTTCGATTATGGCCACAGGTAATAATTATGCAGAGAGTAAACCATGTTAATCGCTCAGCAACCAGCTCTTCATTATGCATGTCTTCTCCTGGAGTCTCCTAACAATGGCTAGATGTTGATGTTACAATCAGAAAAACAATAGCTAGATGTTGATAATCAACCAGAAGAACATTAGCCTGAATTACATAATGAGGTGGTTTGTATTGATTTTGACCAGACAGTAACATTTCTGTGTGTCTAGTTTTGTGTGTTTGTGTGTGTGTGTGTGTGAGAGAGAGAGAGAAAGAGTGTGAGAGAGAGAGAGAGAGAATGTCTGTCTGTGTTTATGCGTGTGCATGTCTTTCTGTGTGTGTGTGTGTGTGTGTGTGTGTGTGTGTGTGTGTGTGTGTGTGTGTGTGTGTTGATATGTGTGGTCTACTTCAACATGTGGTGCTTGGTAGATGAAGGTGGAATCGTATGAGTAGAGTAAGGTCGTCTCTACATGTAATTTATTATCAGTGCGTATAAGGGCCAAGTCAGAGGTGGTTAGGAAGCCACTGGTTTCTGTTCTCCTCAGGAATCTCGTGTTCCTCTGCATGACCTAAAACACCAAGAACTCAATGTTACATGTTACTATGGTAGTTATCCTGGTTATGTTACCATGGTAGCAGACTGAAGCAGGGTTGTGTCCAGATCCAGTGCAGCTACAGACAAGACTCTTTCCTGTGACCCTCTGCCAGGATTGAACTACAGTGCTTGACAAATGGGAGCAAAGACATTCAGTGTTGTTGTGTTTTTTTGCCTGTATAAATGTAACATTTAAATGCTTCTGAATAGAAGGTATTCATTGTGTAGGCTGGCCTATCATTCTTAATGTCATGGAAGGGGAAAAGCTGGCTACGTTAGCGCCCACGGCTAATAACATGTCCGCTGTCTGTCAGTACCTCTGTAGTGAGTCTTTACATCTCACCGCATTGGTGAGTCTTTACATCTCACCGCATTGGTGAGTCTTTACATCTC
>JACXGI010017722.1:0-14110 GCA_016801175.1 Esox masquinongy
ATAACAAACAGTACATGAAACACTTAGACATGTAGACAGTAGCAGGTTGAATAATCAACAAGGGAAGACAGACAAGATAAACCCTAAACACTGTAGGTGATTACAGAGATGTGTAGCAGGTGTGTAATGACAAGTCAGAAGTGGGAGGAGGTGCAGTTGACCAGTGCTTCCTAATTGGCTGGAGACGCCGTTTCTGAGAGGTAGGTGGGGTGGTTGCATAGTATGTTATAGTCCACTGGCTTAGCATGGTGATGCTGGTCCAGGGTGCTAGCTGCCCTAACGGACCTCCCCCTGGGATGAGATATTTGCGTTGGTATATACGCTTTGCACACCGTTCTGGCGATCCTGCTGTACATTAACATCACAGCTGACGTTGCATAGCGATCGTCACACTGAAACACAATAAAAGTGAAAATACAAAAAATAATTCATGATAGAGGCAGAGCACGGGACATCTCGTCACCAAGCACGGGCCCTCCACTCACCGCGGGGGCCAACCACACGGCCCTCCACCCACCGTGGGCCCGGGTACAACTGCCCCCCCTGCAACCCCGACAGCCAGAGTTATGGTCACCTCTATATTATTCCCTCTCTCCTTCCACATCTCTCTACGCCAATGCAAACCCACATTCTTTTGTATGTCTGTCTGTCCTTGGAGGCCATTTGAGTCCTGGAGAGTAGAGAAGAGCAGCTCCCACCAGCTCTCAACATCAACTATTTTCCTTTTGCTGCTGGCAGCTGCCTCCTGTGAGTCTTTCTGTTTATTCAAAAGGAAATTAATAGAAACCCTGGAATCTTTGTAATGATTTATAATAACTGATAATGTTCGGAACATTGATGTGTTTTTCTGAAGTCCCTGCTGTGGGATTTAAATTCAATTTAAATTCAACCAGTATTTCAACTGCAAATTCCTATTCTTATTGAATGATGACTTGAGACAATTAATAATCTTTTTTATACAAAACAGACAATCCTGCCTAACAACATCCCCAATACAGTGCATTTGAGGATCTACATCTACAGCTCTGGAAAGAATTAAGAGACCACTGAAAACGGTGCAGTGGTCTCTTAATTTTTTCCAGAGCTGTATATGTATACTTGTGTAAGACTTAGGGGGTGAATGGTGGCCTCATTGTCTGGATCACAGCCTTCCTGTTTGACCGGCCGCATAGGGTCCTAATGAATTTAATGGTTTCAGATAAATTGGCCTTAAATAACAGGGAACCTCAAGGTTGCATTTTATTATGTATATTATATTCTGACTACTGTAAGGAAATCATGATTAAAGATAAAGTTTATTTAAATATGCTGATGACATGGCTCTAGTTGGCCTTCTGCATGAAGGGGATATCATGAAAGAAAATGTGTATTTTATACAAGTCACATTTCTCCAACACTGGTGCCAGTGTTAGTAAAGTGAGGGAAATGACAATATGTAACAAAAGGGACTTCCACATAATCCATCCTATTTTTATGAAAACACAATGGAGTTTTAAATAATGACAACTTAAAAGGTCAATGCAATGTTTTTATTTTCATAGGAAATTGAAGAGTTTGATATGTGATGATATGTGATGACCCAGAGGGAGCTGCTCAGGATCAGATCAGAATTTGCAGATTTAAGACACAGCTGTCTATTATTGTGAAAAATGCTTACAATGATACAAAGCAGCACAAAGATATACAAATAAATACTACTCCCATAATCGGATCACATTAGATGTATCAACCACGAGGGGGCATCAAAATCCCAAACCTCCAATAAAATGTGATATTTACCATATAAAGTTTAGGCAAATGAAGAAATAAAAAATCAATGAAATATAAAACAACCAATGACCCATCAATCTACACTACATTATTATTATTATTATTACTACCCCATAAAATGTTATAATGGACAGCAGACCACAGTTAATTAAAGGGGATCTACAGTCATAAAACGTCATCAAGGTCTAGGATAAATGTTGATATCTTTTGCTACTGTTTCAGCATCTTTGTGTCAGGACATCTCAGAAACCTGTAGTTTGAGGGAATAAATCCACTCTGAACTTTGCTGAGGGTGATTTGTAGAGAATTAGTGTAGGACAAATAAATGTCTGATAATTCAATATCTATAATATGACTCCAATCAGTTTTAATACAATTATGTCATAAATTCAAGAAAAAGAGGATTGATCATGAAACTCAAACCAATTCCTATGTATGAACTTCTAATTTACAAATTCATCCCATCGTTTAAGAAATAATTGACCTAATTAACTATTGAAAACACCCTTATTTTATTTTAAATAGCACAGTATTTAAAATAATGGGATTCAGATATCTTTTGGAATTTGGGATTTACCGTTTGAGGTGCTATGGATTATTCAAACAAACACCTCTTCATACTCTAGCCTTCATCTGGAAAACACCTAATTAATTAAACTACAGACACCTCTTCTCCACCCTTTATATTCAAATTCACAATCTGACACCATCCCTACTTAAACAGAGTCTGACTGTCCTTAGAGGCCCTCTGATTCCTGAAGAATAAAGAAGAGCATTTCTCACCATATCCACTTAAACATAAACCATGTTCTCTGGATCTTTGCTACTGCTGCTTGCATTTGCTGTCTGTAAGTATCTCAGGATATTTTATATTGAAAAATGTATCCACAAGTGTAAGACTTCATTTTGACAACATTTGTTTTGTTTCAACACGTGTTCAAGGTCAGACATTGACTGAGTCTGAACCAGTGGTTAAAAAGCCTGGAGAATCTCATAAAATGACCTGTACAGGGTCTGGGTTCACATTCAGTTAGCTACTGGATGGGCTGGATCAGAAAAGGACTGGAATGGATTGGTTATATACAGTATCTCACAAAAGTGAGTACACCCCCCACATTTTTGGAAATATTTTATTATATCTTTTCATGTGACATTACTGAAGAAATGACACTTTGCTACAATGGAAAGTAGTGAGTGTACAGCTTGTATAACAGTGTAAATTTGCTCTCCCCTCAAAATAACACAACACACAGCCATTAATGTCTAAACCGCTGGCAACAAAAGTGAGTACACCCCTAAGAGAAAATGTCCAAATTGGGCCCAATCAGCCATTGTCCCTCCCCGGTGTCATGTGACTCGTTAGTGTTACAAGGTCCCAAGTGTGAATGGGTAGCAGATGTGTTAAATTTGGTGTTATCGCTCTCACACTCCCTCATACTGGTCACTGGAAGTTCAACATGGCACCTCATGGCAAAGAACTCTCTGAGGATCAGAAAAAAAGAATTGTTGCCCAAATAAAGATGGCCTAGGCTATAAGAAGATAGCCAAGACCCTGAAACTGAGCTGCAGCACGGTGGCCAAGACCATACAGGACAGGTTCCACTCAGAACAGGCCTCGCCATGGTCGACCAAATAAGTTGAGTGCACGTGCTCAGCGTCATATCCAGAGGTTGTCTTTGGGAAATAGACGTATGAGTGCTGCCAACATTGCTGCAGAGGTTGAAGGAGTGGGGGGTCAGCCTATCAGTGCTCAGACCATACGCCACACACTGCATCAAATTGGTCTGCATGGCTGTCGTCCCAGAAGGAAGCCTCTTCTAAAGCTGATGCACAAGAAAGCCCGCAAACAGTTTGCTGAAGGCAAGCAGACTAAGGACATGGATTACTGGAACCATGTCCTGTGGTCTGATAAGACCAAGATAAACCTATTTGGTTCAGATGGTGACAAGCGTGTGTGGCAGCAACCAGGTGAGGAGTACAAAGATAAGTGTGTCTTGCCTACAGTCAAGCATGGTGGTGGGAGTGTCATGGTCTGGGGCTGCATGAGTGCAGCCGGCACTGGGGAGCTACAGTTCATTGAGGGAACCGTGAATGCCAACATGTACTGTGACATACTGAAGCAGAGCATAATCCCCTCCCTTCGGAGACTGGGCCGCAGGGCAGTATTCCAACATGATAACGACCCCATACACACCTCCAAGACGACCACTGCCTTGCTAAAGAAGCTGAGGGTAAAGGTGATAGACTGGCCAAGCATGTGTCCAGACCTAAACCCTATTGAGCATCTGTGGGGCATCCTCAAATGGAAGGTGGAGGAGCGCAAGGTCTCTAACATCCACCAGCTCCACGATGTCATCATGGAGGAGTGGAAGAGGACTCCAGTGGCAACCTGTGAAGCTCTGGTGAACGCCATGCCCAAGAGGGTTAAGGCAGTGCTGGAAAATAATGGTGGCCACACAAAATATTGACACTTTGGGCCCAATTTGGACATTTTTACTTAGGGGTGTACTCACTTTTGTTGCCAGCGGTTTAGACATTAATGGCTGTGTGTTGTGTTATTTTGAGGGGACAGCAAATTTACACTGTTATACAAGCTGTACACTCACTACTTTACATTGTAGCAAAGTGTAATTTCTTCAGGGTTGTCACATGAAAAGATATAATCAAATATTTACAAAAATGTGAGGGGTGTACTCACTTTTGTGAGACACTGTATGTATAGAATATTTCCTTTACAATTCATGCAGATGAACTTATTTTTAATAACCACCATACAACACTTCTCTGCTGAAATACACAAATACAAACTATCCATCACGGTCTCAGGGATGGTTAAAGGGATAGACCGACCTCAATTCCTAAGTTCCAGGTTAATTCATTCCCACCTCAAGTTCCAAATGAATGCCTTCCTGAAGACAAATAACATTTATGAAATGCTCCAGTCCGGTTTCAGACCCCATCATAGTACTGAGACTGCACTCGTGAAGGAAACAAATGACCTTCTAATGGCCTCAGACCGCATCTGTCCTGTTGCTTCTTGATCTTAGTGTTGCCTTTGACACTTTTGATCACTCCCTTCTCTTAGAGAGACTGGAAACCATTATTGGGCTACATGGACACATTCTAGCATGGTTGAAATCTTTTTTATCTGAAAGATATCAGTTCATATGTGTGGATGGCATGTTCTCTGACAAATCAAAGGCTTGGATTTGGGCCCATTATTGTTTTCACTGTATATGCTGCCTCTTGGTTATGTCATCAATGCAAATTTTCACCATTATGCTGATGACACACAGTTGTATATTTCGATGAAACATGGAGAAGCCCCAAAACTAGCTACTTTGGAAGCATGCTTTTCAGATATTAGTAAGTGGAGCTTTTTGCTTTTAAACACAAGAAAAAGAGAAATGTTTGTTTTAGGACCAAAGAAAGAGTTTTGTTGGCAAAACTTAGTGTGACCCTCGATGGTTGTATGGTCGTATCCCACAAAACTGTGAGAAACTTCGACCCTGATCTCTCCTTTGATGAACATATAAAATATATCTCAAGAGCTTCTTTTTTCCATCTTCGGAATAAATCAGGGAAGACCTTTCTGTAATAACTGTCTAGAAAATAATATATCCATTATTTTCAAATATGATTGCATCACAATCCCATTTAACACGCCTTGTACAATGTCAGCGAAGTCTGGAAAACTTAAGATATGTATGTGTTCTTAAGAGACTCAACCTAATTTAAGCTTTAAAATACTAGCTAATAGTTCTAACTGAAGGCATGTACAAGTGAAAGTGCTCTGTATGCAGCCTAACAACCGCTAAATGGTGGACATTGGAAGTGATTCAGGTAAGAAGGACTCTGTTAACTATGTAGTGCATCCAGTGCAATGAGACAAATCCAAGTGATCTGAGAAAACTGCTGGCCATATTTGAGTAGATCGTTTTCTCTGACCTCAGTGTTCAGCCCCTATCTCTGACATCATGATGCAATAACAGACCATCAGTGTGCATGTGTATTTATGTTCTGCTGTTGTCGTGTGTGGAGTTGCTGAGTTAATACTGTATCTCTCCAAACTCAGTATGACTAGTATACTCTGTTTTCTGTCTGTCTGCCTGATGAGTTCTGCAGCCATTTACTTTCACTGTGAGCAGTGCGTGAACATTAACTTAAGATTGTTATAATCGCATCTTCTTCGCTGTCTCTTTTACTTTTACTACTTCATAGTTTAGATTTATTAATATACTATGATGTAACGCCTTCCCTGAATCATATATTTTTTGTACTTTATTATGTAGACTGAGTTATTAATTCACCCCCGACCTCAGTCATCAGCCCCTCCTACCATATATGTATGCAAATCTATACCGTTGGAGTTCATACAGTATTTATGTTCCTAAAACTGACTTGTTGATATGTTTTGTGTGGGGCAGCAGTGTTCATATCTCTACCCTCACTATGATGGGCAAACTCTATTTTTTGCTGGTCTCTCTTCATCTGCCCTTTATGTTCTACAGCCATCTTTTCCTTTATCTACTTGTGGGAACTAAATTTTTCATAGAGTTCTTATGTATTGATCATTCCATTAAGAGTTCTCTCTACTCTATATGCTTTATACATCACGTGAACTAATAGACATGTTTTCCCTAGTCAACATCCTCTGTAAATCCTTATCTGTGTCCAGGGACAATAATGAGTATAGGTACCCATGTATTAACTGCATTATGAACACTAATATGCTTCTGTATGTATTGTATTCTGTTTATTGATTGGAAACCTGCTTAGCTGCTATGCAAAACCCAGTGCAATAAATGGACTGTGTTAGACTAGACTAAAATTGCTTTAGACTGTTCACAGATGCCATGGAGAGAAGAAGACCTAGGTCAGCATGTCCTGTTATTAGAGGTGATTGTGGCCACAACTGAAGGTGCCAGGCCTCAAACCTATCTTATCTATGGCCCAGCTACAGATGGCGCCAAGGTGAAGTTGCCTGTGTCTCCTCTGTCTCTTCCATTCAGGCAGGACAGAGACAAGGGGTGGCTCAGATTAGGAAGTATGTTAACTCTGACCCAGAACTATGGTTGCCATGACAGTGTAGGGTTCCATCTTAATTTCCTATTTGTGTGACGACTTGTTTTCTCGTATGTATCTTGAGCATGAGAGATAGTATTTGGGAAGCTGACAAGGAAGGGTATAAAGAGGTGAAAGCAATAATGTATAATCAGAACAATTGTCATGACACTACTCTGTTGGTCTCTGTACTTGTACAGTTTTGAAGATTGTTCCTGCAGATCCACAAAATTCAACCTGAAGTAATCAACTGTTATACGAATGAGTTTCTTTCTTATAAATCTTATAAACATTTTCCATCTTCCAAACTGTCTCTTCCTTCCTATACTCTAACATATTGTTTTTATTAATTTCTCCATCAGGTTAAAATTGTCAAAGTCTGACTTCTATTCCCTCCAGTCCAGTCCTGAAACAACATGGCGAAATGCAGCCTTTCCTGTGAAGCATCTGGTTATAACTTTCATAGTTTGTTTCGTTTTGGAGGACGTAGTTTGTTTCGTTTTGGAGGACGTATATAAACATCTAAAGATGATTCTAAGAGCATGATGACTTGGAAGCTGTCTGGTCTGAAAGCAGAAGATTCAGCTGTGTACTACTGTGCACAAGAGACATTGGTGTGAATAAGTGGAGGAGCTGTATTAAAATCCCCTCAGAGAATCTGACTCGTAGCAGATTCAATAGAGGGCAGTAGAGGACCAGTTTGTTAGATTAATGTCTACTGATGATTAATAATATTGGCCTAATAGCCATTACACACAATGTATAGTGAAAAGAAAGACGACACAAGAAAGTACATAGAATAGTACATGGAATAGAGAGACGAATAGAGAGTAGGTAGTTACATACAGTTGCTATGTACTATTTTTCCTAGATGGATGTTCATGCATGAAAATACATTTTAATGATCCTAGGAATACAAATAACGCTCTAGACAAAAAATAACCCTCTACATAGTTTCAGCAGGCCTTCTGTTGTTTATTAAATGGACTGTGTGATCAGAGAAAAGACATATCTCTAGGCAAGGTGGGGAATTCTCAGGGTAACTCTATTTCCGGTTTATATGTTGATTGAGCAACGGCAACTGCTATACATTCATCTGAACAGCCAAAGTTCAGCCAACATGATTTAGTAAGTATTGTGGACATACAGTGGACAATCCGCAACAAAGCGATCAAAGTTAAACAAAGGATATAAGTAATTTATTTAGCAATTATTTTCTGATTTTGATGGTATGGTATGCATTTTTAGCTAGCATTAGGTGATCAGCTAACTTCAAACTTGGAATGGCATGTCCTTCAGTGTTTCTGTTTAGTTGGCTATAATTTATGAACCACTTGTTGATTAGAACCTTGTAGTTTTCTGGTAATGTTTTTACCATTCTGATCATACCATTCTATCCCTTGCATTGTTGTTGTCATGCATGCTTTGTGACTTAATCTGATTATTGGCAAACACACAACAGACTATACATAATTTGACATTCATTTCTTTTAATGTACAAAAAAATCTATGAAAATGTTAATTCACATTAACTAAGGATACCATAAAGATGAACCTGCTTTTGAAACAGCTAATGGAGATCCTAATAACATTCTAAACCATAAAGATATCCAATCATACTGGAGCATTAAATGCTGAAGAGATATGCACAGACGTTTCAGTTCAATGTCATGCCCTTTCGTCTGGTATTCCATCCAGACTTACCCCATCTTGGTGCTGGTTCTGGAATGTAAAAGGTTGTAGACGTAACGAAGAACCCTCCATTTGGACTGCTAGAGATAAAATGACAAAATCCATAGCAGAAGTCACCCGGTTGCATCTGGTACCTTTGTGCCCATAGCTAACCTTTTCCCAAACCCAGTGTCTAAACTTACAACCAATCAGCTGCTTCCATTCTCTTTTCTTAAAACTTTTTTCTGTTTTATTTCTCTTGCACTTTCAAAATAACATTTTCCTTGTTATAATTTCTCCTCTCTGGCAATGTTTATTATGCACGCAACTATGTTTTGTCATCACGACGCAACAACCAACATTGTCTGAAAGAATTATGGTGCTAGATGTCCTGTGTATCATACTAAATAGGGGAAACGCATTTCTACCAGAAAATCAACCACTTCTGAATCGATGATCACTGTAGCATGGTGAAGCGGTCAGAACTGTGTGTCCGCTACTCTAGGTCCATCGGTGAGTTCTCGCAGAAACTAAATAAAGCTTAATAGACTATAAATAAACTATTCAGGAAACCAACATAATCTACTTAACATATTTTATTACAAGCTTGCATGTGATACAACAGTTTTTACACACAGTGTTCAACAATGTATGACATAAATGTATGACATCAGTCAACATGAAGAAACTCAAAGTTCCCTCCCCTTGACTCTTCTCTACTGACCATGGGTGTCTGTTCTTGGCTTAATCTGACCAGACTTATTCAGCTCCTCTCTATACCACGAAGCTAGGCAACCTAGCTTGCCAGTATAACCTCAAACTCAGACTTCCTCTCAATGAATTATCACAGCTCCATGCTGTCTCCATACCGTTCTCATAAACAGTATCCCCAGACAACAACAGATAGGCGAGACGGTTTGTTTATTTAAGCTGAACCCACCTGACTTATTCAGTACTCTTTCAGTAACCCAGCACAGTCTGTTACACTTACTAATAAGTTTGTTTAATTCAATAATCCATTCATTTCATATTTTACTTTATTTGAACTCCCTTCTGAAGTATCTAAAGAAATATGGTAGTCTGTGGTCACTTATAGTACTGTACAAACAACTCCTTATCATTTTTTCTCTTCAAGGAATAGCCAAAGTTTGAACTTCTATGCCATCTATGCCCTCCAGAGACGTCCCAGCCAGACATGACCTCCACTTGCCTGACTGGTATCATCAAGATGCATCCTCTCACAAAATGTGCATATAATTAACTAAACACACCAGTATGTAGCTGGTTTATTCATACTTACGACAGTATGTGTGTAATATAAACAAGCAGGGGGGTTGCAAACACGTTAAATTAATCATTTTCCGTTTACATGTTCATTACACTAATTAAGCAGAGCAGAAAAGGTTTCATGCTTCAAAAATTATAAAATATATTTTTCCTGTAGTTTTAAACATTGAGATAGGTCAGTTTGACCCACAACATTACAGGACTGTTAAAAGACCAGGCATATTGTTTCATTGCATAAAATGTGTGCATGGGTCATTCTTCAACTATGGTCCTTTTTGGTCTGGAAACTTTTTTTTAAATCTAACATGTTTTGAAAAATGTATTGATATATATCCTTTCACGATCTTGTGATGAATCACTTCCTGATAGTGGCTGTGATGGAATTATTTAAATAATATATCATTTTTGTCATTTTATTCTAACATGCAGAGAAAAACATAATTTCCATCACACCACAAAAAGGTGTTTTTGAACAAAATTATTAACATATCTTGTGTTTTCGAACTATTTAATGAAATTTCACACATTGATGTGCCCAGATGTATAATTGTATTTATTTTCAGTATTTCTTACAACACATGATACATTTCATTAAAATGGACATTTATATGCCATTTGTCTTTGTATTTGTAATATTAGATCACATTAAATTCAAAATTAAGCAGAGTTGAATGTGCAAAAACTGGCCAAGGGACAAAGGCAATATGGCAAAAACTACACATAAATAGCAATTTTTATATAATAAAAATAATGACTGACCTATCATTTCATTTTTGTATGTTCCTTTTGGTGTCAAGTGTTTGGTATTTATTAAAAAATAATAAATGTGTTTTTGTTTGTTTTATTTCTGCCAAGGACACAAAAATGCAGCTAGTTGAAGAATGAGCCATATACACTTAAACCCGAATAAGTTAGCAGTTAAACCCGAATAAGTTAACTCAAAATATTTTAGGCAACTGATTGCCTTAAAAGATTCAAGTTTATTTACACAAAAGCCATTTGTTTGTGGAACTTACTTATTTGGAGTGTTTGATTACAAGTCAATAGAATGGCTAAAAAAGTCAGCTCAGTTGTTTTCAGTTACTGAAACTTAAAATTATAATTCTTCTCACTTAATAAAATTAAGTCAATAAAGCTAAATAATGTTAAGTACAGTAACTGAGTATTTAATGTTGAAAAAACTCAATCTGTATGTGTCCATCATACTTATACTGTAATTTAAAGGAAATTAAATAATTGAAGTAATGACAACTAATATAAAACTAGTACCTAGTTCATGGACTATTCATTTCAGATGTCCTCAAATACACTGTGCTGTCAATATTAAAATCCTAGCCCAGTTGCCAGAAAGCCATGGTTAAAAAAACGTTGTTGACTTTCCGGAAATTCACAGATTTCCAAAAATAAAATCACTGCTTCGGCAGAGATTTCTCGATAACCTGGGAACTTTCTAAGAATTTTGCAAAGCTACCCACAAGGCATTGACTTGCAAAAAAGAACACACAATTCCCTTTGGAATCCAGCTGAAGAGTTGACATGAACTTTTTAATGGGATTGTTACAATCATTTCAGTAGTTGGTGCAAAATATTTGTTTTACTACATGATTAGATTACTTTAGAAAAATGTATGTGTTTGATGTTTGTGTAGCTAAGACGAATTAATCAGTCAATGTACATGCAAAAAAAAGGAAAATGTATCCAAAATATCAACCTGAAGCAGAGCATGCTGGTAACATTTTCATTTTAAACTTATCAAAATTGAGTAAAAGTCAGTACAACATAAACCTTTTTAAGTCATTAGGAAAATGTCTCTAACTTTGAGTTAAGCTTAGTAGAAACATTTGAGTAAGAAATACATTAGGGATTACAGTGTACAGGACAAAAAGTAACACTGGTACAGGCGAAGGTGTACAGTATGAAAATGTGTAGTTTTTCCTCTATGGCATTTAAAAGTAAAAAAAAACTGTGAATATCTCAGAAAAGTGAGAGTTCAACCTTTTGGAATCTCTACACGGCACTGACATTTTAGTCTATTTCTGAACATTTTCTTCCTTTAATAAGTCAACATTACGCAATAGCATTTGTGTAATTTAAAATAAACTTTGAGAAAACTTTGGCAGCTTATCTTATTAAGAAATACAACTATATAACTTTTAAGATTTTTATTTTTTGGTAATTTAAAAAATGATGCTGGTCGGGTTCCCTTCATGTGCCACTAAAACCCTTCAACTCCAGAAAACCGTGGCTCATCTGGTGTTGAGCCGGCCCAAGTTTCACCATATTAAACTACTCCTCTGCTCATTCTGGCTCCCATTTGAAATTGACCAAAACCTGTTGAGCAGCAAGAGAAACTTCTCCTCTCTTGC
The DNA here is from genome assembly GCA_016801175.1 of Esox masquinongy. NCBI lineage: Eukaryota > Metazoa > Chordata > Actinopteri > Esociformes > Esocidae > Esox > Esox masquinongy. The sequence goes on from JACXGI010017722.1 coordinate 12,159, forward strand.
TTCAGGCAATGTCCAAACCCTTCTTTCTGACATGTGGGGTTTTTTGACTGTCCTCCTACAAGAGGGAATCTCCCCCTCAGATCAGTCAAAAGTCTGTCCTGTATCCTGACCTGCTTCCCCTTAAAGCTTGGATGGCAGAGTCCCTGACCATTTGTAGAAAACTAAATCTCCCTTCTAAAATCCTGTTCATTGTATTATCCCCATCCTGTGTCACAACCATCCTATGCCACATCTCTTCTCTCTTCTCTTCCCTCCCCCTGTCCTATCCCTTCATTGACTAAAATGCAAATGATTTCCAGAGCAGTCTCAGGAAATGAGGGTAGGGGAAGCAGAATTCACTGGAAATTCCTTCATCTTTGTCTGCGGTGCAGCCCTTCGTCCTCATGAAGGAGCTCTGCAGACATTTCCAGAGGGACTTCTTGGATCATTGGTCCTCAACATCCCCAGGCAGATCATCAATCATCTCCTGGAGAGTCTCCTCAGGGATGCTGCCAAGGGACTTTTTTGAGGGATCTGACTCTCCTGATTGGGCCCAGATCTGAACGGAGAGGTTCCCTCCATATCCATGTCCTGGGTTGGACAGGGGCGTACCCTGATAATGCGGAGGCATCCTGACCCATCCCTGATGGTCACCCAAGTTATTCTGTTAGCCGATGGGAGATCCATGATGGGGCTCTCTGCAGATAGGAGCACATCCACCTTGTTCTGGCAGTTCTTGTTGAAGTAGGTTTTCATACTTTCCCAGAGGGACTTCTTGGCCTTTTGGGTGCAGCATCCCCAGCCAGCTCAGTATTCAGCTTCTGGAGAGACCCTTTCTCTAGTATGTTCTCCTCAAGGAGACCCTGTTCTGAGGACCTACCAGAGGATCCTTGGCTGGTCAGGCTGCCTTCTGATGTGTCCCTGGAGGCCATCAAAGTGGATCTGGGGGAAGGCTGTCAGGTCATGGTCCGGCCCCTGGAAATTGAGGGCCGAGCTGATAGGCAACGTCCATTCATGATCTCCTTTAAATGGCAAGCTACTGTATTGGCAGATTATCCAGAAAATCATTGGCTGTATGCTTGAGTGAAAATTATAGACAAGCCAGTTGGTCAGCCTTTTTATACACTGCGTGCACAATTATTAGGCAAATAGTATTCCTCAAGATTTATTTTATTGTTGAGCAAACACAAAGTTCTCAGTCAATCCAAAATATCATTGAACCTCAAACCTGAATGTTTAACAAAAAGAAAAACAAGTTTTGATCTTTCTCAGGGAATTCATGCACAATTATAAGTGTGCACAATTATTAGGCAACAATTAGTGTGCATAATTATTAGGCAACTAAATTACAAAAATAATTTCTCCAACTCACTTGTTTATTCTCAATTTTTAGAGTAAGTGTAACAAATAAGTAACACAAAATGAAAATTAAATAACATTTCTGGCCTTTCAAAAATATTCAGTGACCGATATAGCCACCCTTCTTTTCAATAACTACCATGAGTCTTCCATCCATGCAGTCTGTCGGTTTCTTGATCTGTTCACGATCAACTTTCGCTGAAGCAGCAACCACAGCCTTCTAAATGCTGTTCAAAGAGGTGTATTGTCTTCCCTGACTGTAAATCCCACATTTGAGAAGGGTCCACAAGTCCTCAATAGGATTTAAGTCAGGTAAGGAAGGGGGCCAAGTCATTATTCGGGCATCTTTGAGGCCCTTGTTTGCTAGCCAAGCTGTGGAGTACTTGGATGCATGTGATGGAGCATTGTCCTGCAGAAAGAACATGGCCTTGAATGCTGTGGACTTCTTCCTGTACCACTGCTTGAAGAAAGTATCTTCCAGAAACTGTCAGTAGGTATGGGAGTTGAGTATCAGTCCATCTTCAACCCGAAAAGGTCCAACTACCTCATCCTTAATGACAGCAGCCCATACCTGTACCCCTCCTCCACCTTGCTGGCGCCTGACTCGAAGTGGT
>JACXGI010017723.1:0-14110 GCA_016801175.1 Esox masquinongy
CACACACACACACACACACACACACACACACACACACACACACACACACATACACACACACACACACACACACACACACGTATCAAAGCAATGTGCTTCATCTCTTCCCTTCAAACCTTCCTTGGCATGCTACACTTCACTCTGAAAATCTCATTACTTTAATTACCATTCCTTTATGGAGAAATACATCAATTATGTGGGTTCAACAGGAGACACAATTTAAAAAGAACGAGAGAGAAGAGGGAAAGAGAGCAGAAAGGGAGAGAAAGAGTAGCCATCTTATCAATGTGTTATCATTCAATTGTTGTAATTTCTATTTGGTTATTATTACTATTTGGTTATTATGTATTATTTAATTACTTCTTTACAATGTGTTATATTGTGTGCATCGATGCTTTGGAGATATTTACACAATGTTTCAATGCCTATCAGCAATATGAAAATTAATTTGAGAGAGAGACAGAGAGAGTATTGAAACAGCCTCAAAAAAGGAGAAAAAAAACAGGTTGTTTAGCCAGAACGCTCCAATGGTTCTGACAAGCTGTGCTGAAAAGAAGGGATGAAAGTTGGAGCAAGGAGCGGGGATCCAAGAGGAGGGGGGGTCCAGGAGACCAGGAGCGACCAGGAGAGATCAGGAGAGACCGGGAGAAACCAGGAGAGACTGGCAAAAACCAGGAGAGACCGTGAGAAACCAGGAGAGACCGGCAGGGACCGGGAAAGACCGGGAGAGACCAGGAGAGACCGGCAGGGACCGGGAAAGACCGGGAGAGACCAGAAGAGACCGGCAGGGACCGGGAAAGACCGGGAGAGACCAGAAGAGACCAGATCTTTATCAGTACAATAAAACCAAGCTGTACACCACAACACACTCTTACTCTTACACACTTACACACTTACGCACACACACACACACACACACACACACACACACACACACACAGAATGTTATGTATGCTCACATAGACATAAGCTGTCAACTCCCAAGCACTCCAGGTGACCTTTGAAACACATCTCCGTGGTCTCTGAAGTGACAGATTCATATTTACACTGTGATAATGTGTTTGTTGCTGTGGCATTGGTCAGCTCTGTGAAGACTGCAGCATTTTTAACTTTTCATTTGGGAAGTAATTTGCTTTCAAATTAATACTACAAGTTGAGGAGCAGCTGAAGTGGACATGACGTTTTCAGGCTTCCATCGAACTACATGCCCGTTTGTTCCAGTTTAGTTGGTTGAATCAGGCAGAATAGAGGAAGCTATTGTTGCAGAAAATTATCTACAGATGCAATATCTTAATTTGAGAAGGTTTGCTACAGCAGGAAGGTGAATGTAGATGAAATTGACATTTCCTGTTGGAAAAGTATATTTGTCCTACTATACTGCAGCAAACTAGCTCCAATTACGATATGGCATCTGTAGGTAATTAACTTTTTTTTCAATGGTTGATGCTATTTTTAATTAACGTCAATTGTTAGGAGATGTTACAGAATTTAGAAGCTTATTTCAACACTGAATAGTCCATTGATTTTCATTCAAATTGAGATACAACATCTGTAACAAAATGCAATGTGGCACATGTAGAATTTAGTATTTTGTTGGGTAGAGTATGTTGTTTTGATTAAAAATATATTTATCTATCACTCTGAAACACGTACAGCTGGCTGGGCATTGGCAGGGCAGGAATCACGGATATAAGCTGTTTGTGTGTGCAGCGGGACCTGATGGATTGAGGCTTTGTGAGTGTAGCTTTGTGTACCTGTGAATGTACAGTATAGCTTATGTGTGTTTGTGTGTAAGAGAAAGAGAAGGAATGGGAGTAAAAGAGAGAATACAAAGACTGAGAGAGACACAGAGAGAGACTGAGAAAGGGGGGAAGAGAAACAGACAAAGATAGAGAAACAAAAAGAGAGCCTGAGAAAGAGAGAGAGAGAAACTGACAAAGACAGAGAGATACAGAGAGAGACTGAGACAGAGAGAGACACAGGGAGAGAGAGTATGAACCTGTGTGCATCAACACAGAGGGAGTACTATAGATATAACACAGAGGGAGTACTGTGGATATAACACAGAGGGAGTACTGTGGATATAACACAGAGGGAGTACTGTGGATATAACACAGAGGGAGTACTGTGGATATAACACAGAGGGAGTACTATAGATATAACACAGAGGGAGTACTGTGGATATAACACAGAGGGAGTACTGTGGATATAACACAGAGGGAGTACTGTGGATATAACACAGAGGGAGTACTATAAATATAACACAGAAGGAGTACTGTGTATATAACACAGAGGGAGTACTATAGATATAACACAGAGGGAGTACTATAGATATAACACAGAGGGAGTACTGTGGATATAACACGGAGGGAGTACTATAGATATAACACAGAGGGAGTACTATAGATATAACACAGAGGGAGTACTATAGATATAACACAGAGGGAGTACTGAGGATATAAGCTTGGTGATCAGTCAGCCACAATCCCATTTCTGCTCCGTGGTGGAAAAGCTAGCTGGACTTTTCAGATGGCTTATTCTGGGTGAGTGACTGTGGGGAAACAGCAAATTAATGAATTACGAACGGAGCTGAAATCCTCGGATCATTGGGCTTCTTCCCGCCATGACTGAGGCTGCTGGGAGATTTATGGAGGAGGAACGCACAACTTGCAAATTGGTGACAAAGGTGAATGGATGAACGTAACCTAAAAACTGCAGTGAGAAAGGTTGAAGAAAATAGAAAAACATACAGATGGTCAGGCAGTGAGTCAGTTAGTCATTGAGACAGTGAGACAGTGAGCCAATGTGACAGCGAGACAGGCAGGCAGTGAGTCAGTGAGACAGTGTGACAGTGAGACAGTGAATCAGAGTGACAGTGAAAAAGGCAGGCAGTGTGTCGTTGAAGCAGTGAGGCAGTGAGGCAGTCAGTCAGTGAGGAAGTGAGACAGTGAGTCAGTAAAACAGTGAACCAATGTAACAGTGAGACAGGCAGGCAGTGAGACAGTGAGTCAGCGAGACAAGCAGGCAATGCGACAGTGAGTCAGGTAGTCAGTGTGACAGTGAGACAGGCAGGCAGTGGGTCAGTGAGACAGTGAGTCAGTGAGACAGTGAGTCAGGCAGGTATTGACACAGTAAGTCAGTGAGACAGGTAGGCAGTGGGTCAGGGGGACCGTGAGTCAGAGTGACAGTGAGTCCAAGGACAGACAGTTTATGTACCCACACTGACCATCCAAGAACAGACAGTTTACGTACCCACACTGACCATCCAAGAACAGACAGTTTACGTACCCACACTGACCATCCAAGGACAGACAGTTTACGTACCCACACTGACCATCCAAGGACAGACAGTTTACTGACCCACACTGACCATCCAAGGACAGACAGTTTACTGACCCACACTGACCATCCAAGAACAGACAGTTTACGTACCCACACTGACCATCCAAGGACAGACAGTTTACTGACCCACACTGACCATCCAAGAACAGACAGTTTACGTACCCACACTGTCCATCCAAGAACAGACAGTTTACGTACCCACACTGACCATCCAAGGACAGACAGTTTATGTACCCACACTGACCATCCAAGGACAGACAGTTTATGTACCCACACTGACCATCCAAGGACAGAGTTTACCGACCCACACTGACCATCCAAGGACAGGCAGATGAAAAGGATGGAGAAATGAAAAGGATAAATCAGGAAGAGTAAAAACTCTATATTTCTCTCCCCTTCAATTCTTCCAAAGGGATCAACAGTGGGATGTGGGGACCAATGGAGAGCAGCCGAGTCTCCTGTATTCCCTGTCATGTGTTAATATTACTATTATTATTATTAATAATAGACGCAATGCCAAGCCCTGCTCTTTGCTTCACTCCTTACTCTACGAGGATGTTTTACCATGACAACGGGGAGGTTAAGAGGAGCTGGCCTTCCAAAGGCTTTGATCCCCTTTCCTGAATGTCTGCTTTCGGAGGAGAAACTCTCCTTTAGTCTATGAACATGTCTATTACATGGGTTTGGGTCCCAGTGACACCCTGATGTGTCTGGTCCCATGCGTGTTGTATTACACGTTGACATGTTAGATTAAAAAGGAATAATTAGCCAGATCAAACTTTATTTAAAAAATACAGTTATCATAAAGAGCTGTTTCCAGGAGAATTCCAGATTCTATTCCAGCCTTCACCATCTCCACACTTCCCAAAGAATACAAGCAATCACTAATTAACTTCCAGGAAATGTACTAGTTTACTACAGGACTTTACGCCTTCCCTGTGACACAATGCTTTGTACTCCCAGAAGGGGCTGAGACACAGGGCACCTCTACCAAGAAGACCTGACACCCTGCTGTATGCAGGCACGTATGCAGGCATGTATGCAGGCACGTATGCAGGCACGTATGCAGGCACGTATGCAGGCACGTATGACACAGGTCTGTTAATTAGAGGGAAACATCAGAGATGGATGTAGACAGAGAGACAGGAGAGAGAGAGGAGAGAACGAGACAGGAGAGAGAGGGGAGAGAGAAGGAGAGGAGAGAAAAGAAGAGGAGAGAAAATGAGAGAGAAAGAAGAGAGAGGGAAAGAAGAGAGACAGGGAGAAGTATAGGATAGAGGAGGAGAGAGAAGGTGGGGAGACAGAGGAGACAGGGAGAGAGGGACTTAGAGAAAATGTTTTATTGATTGCCAGGGTTTGCTGTGATTCTGCCTCCTCAGCAGGTGTGTATGTGTGTGTGGGTGTGTGTGTTTGTGTGTGTGTATATATATATATATATGAAATGTGTGTGTGTGTGAACAGACATTTGGCTGGCCCTTAAATCTACAGGGCTGACAGCTCAGTCCAATAAGCTCTCCGGTCCGTTCTTCCACACACAGCCTCAATGCATCAGCCAGCCGAATCTGGAAACACACTGTACATACAGCATGCACCAGGCTCACCACCACAGTATAGACTGAAGCCTTGATGGTGTCGCCAGCTGGTGAGTGAAGGACCATGGGTAATGCTAATTGGCCAGTGATGCCCAAGCATGGTCTCGGCGTTGTGGACAGGGACTCTCTGGTCCCATCAGTCAGACAGCGAATCCCTCAGGTGGCTTGTAAAGATACCGTTGAATATGACATTCAGTAAAACATTAACCAGCCAGTTGTATTGAGGCTATATAGGGCTATACAGGGACATCACTGAAACCTACAGTACAAGTCAGCCTATTTAGCTGAGTAAAAGTCCATTTATTTAGTAAAGTACATGTCAATCTATTTACAACCCTGTTTCCAAAAAGTTGGGACGCTGTGTAAAATGTAAAGAAATATGCAATGTTGTACAAATAATTTAAACCCTATACTCAATAGAAAATAGTAGAAAGACAACATATCAAATGTTGAAACTGAGAAATGTTATTGTTCCTTGAACAATATAAGCCCACTTTGAATTTGATGCCAGCAACACGTTTCAAAAAAGCTGGGACATGGGAAACAAAAGACTGGAAACATTAAATAATGCTAAAAAAAACCTGGTGGAACATCTCATAACTAATTATGTTCACTGGCAACAGGTCAGTAACATGATTGGGTATAAAAGATCATTCCAGTGAAGATGGGTCTGTCAGAAGTTTCCGCTTATTGTGTAGGCTAATTCATCAAATGCATATCTAAAATGTAAATCTACAAATGTATTATGCTAAATAATTATTCACGAAACGAAATACCAAGATACTGTTTACTAGTCACTAATTCCCAATTCAACAAACATATTACAAGTTACTGTTTTTGCCGGACCGCGTAAGCGGAGCCGGCCTAGAAGAGCAAATGTCTCTTACTGACTGAGTGAGTGAGTGCCTGACTGACTGACTACCCCTTGTTAAATAGCGTAGTGGTTAGAGACACAGGCTACAGAACAACAGATCCCGCGTTCAACTCCCGTAACAGTCAAAACATATGCCTTAAGATTTGTTTAGGACAGACTTCACTGACAACCTTCAGTAGCTACGTTATAGGAAGCCTAAAATAAAACCGTTCACTGTTATATTGCGACTATTTCTGGTGGATTGTCGAATGATGTATTAGGAATTGTTCAGGATAGACAAAAACCTCACTGGCTACATGATTCTCTTGTCTTTTCACTTGACGAAAAAGTCAGTTATCGTCATCTATTTTGATAGATACTGTATCAATGTCATTCACAAATGGCTAATTAGCTGTTAAAACGGCCAGTGGCAAAAGAAGATTTGTTCAGGATAGACAAAAACTTTGCTGGCTACAACCTTCAGTAGCTACGTTATAGGAAGCATAAAATAAAACTGTTTACTGTTATATTGTGACTATTTCTGGTGGATTTTCGAATGATGTATTAGGATTTGTTCAGTATAGACAAAAACCTCGCTGGTTACACAATTCTCTCGTCTTTTCACTCGACGAAAAAGTCAGTTATCATCACCTATATTGATAGTTATTGTATCAATGTCATTTCACGAATGTTAAAACTGCCAGTGACAAAAGCATTACAGTTCATAGATGCTATTTTTGCTGGAGGTAAACTTAATTAGAAACGTTAGTCAGTTTAACACAATGCTTAATGGTGTCTAGCCACATATTCAAACTCAGTGTGATGTTAATGCGTGAAAAAAGTATCTAATGTTGAAATGCTATACCAACTCCCAGGAGATGTGTATCTCTGTGGCGTAGTCGTTACACAGCCTCTTACGTGGGAGACCCAGGTTTGAGTGCAGGGAGGGCAGTAATGATCATCACTTGTTATTGCGGGCCGGATAAAATAGGCTTGCCTGGTTTCTTGTTATTTTAGGAAAGAGAAACTAAATAGCACACACATCCTATTGCCTCTCTTTGAATTTTCTCGGCTTATTTTACTGAAGATAAATATTCTACAAATGTATTAGGCTAAATAATTATTCACAAAACGAAATGCCAATGATATTCTTTACCACTAGAGCTATGCATTGGCGTTAAAATCAACTCCATAGCCCCACTACAACCCCTGGGAGAGACCAGCAAAGGCGCACGGTTCACATAGTCTATTCATTTTGGAAGTCGTCTTTTTCTAATAACTCCTCTCGATTTTTCGCCGATATCCTCTGATCGTTGCAAACTGGTCGATAATGTCTGTTAATTTACCTTGTACATCATCAAAATGAGATCAAAATAAAAACTAAATTCTAATACATTTATTTTTGAATAATTTAAGTGTTGTTTAATTTTCATTTTGTACATTTGTAGGGCATACTAAACGAACGAACAAACTATAGCCTGTGTTCTTAGAAATAATCGTTCTATGTATTCTTTTTTTAATTGTTTATTTAGTATGATGAGACCTTCAGTACAAACACATACTTGTATTTTTCCAAATTCATTAACCATTTAAAACAAACAAATTCTGTAATTAACGTTTTAGACTATTCCACTGTATATAGTTTGATAAAGACCCAGTTGATGAACTGATGCTCTGGCTGGAAGGTGCTGCTGTGGAGGAGAATGTGTATGCTGATAGGATTCCTATGCTAATGATGAAAAAAGGCGTTCGGCTCTGGCTCTTAATGGTCGTTTGAAAGGCTAGGCGTTTCTAGTGTTAAAAGATTCAGAGAATCCAGAGGAATGGACAAGGCAATGGACAAGGCCGAAAACCAATGTTGGATGGACGTGATCTTCGGGCCCTCAGGCGGCACTGCATTAAAAACAGACCCGATTCTGTAGTGGAAATCACTGCATGAGCTCAGGAACACTTCCAAAAACCATTGTCTGTGAACACAGTATGTCGCTGCATCCACAAATGCAAGTTAAAATGCTACCATGCCAAGAAGAAACCATACATAGACAACATCCAGAAATGCAGACACCTTCTCTGGGCCTGAGCACATTTTAGATGGACTGAGGCAAAGTGTAAAACTGTCCTGTCATTGGAGAAAACAAAATTTCTCCAATTATTTTTGGGAATCATGGACGATGCATCCTCTGGGCTAAAGAGGTGAGAGACCATCCGGCTTTTTATCAGCGCACAGTTCAAAAGCATCCGTGATGGTATGGGGGTGCATTAGTGCACATAGCATGCATGTCTTGCACTTCTGTGAAGCAATCATAAATGCTGAACAATATACACAGGTTATGGAGCAAAATATACCACCATCCAGATGTCATCTTTTTCAGGGATGGCCTTGCTTATTTCAGCAACACAATGCCAAACCTCATTTTGCACGTATTACAACATCATGGCTCTGTAGTAAAATAGTTTGGTTGCTAAACTGGCCTGCCTGCAGTTCAGGCCTGTCACCCATTGAAAACATTTGGGGAATTATGAAACATAGAATACAACAAAGGAGACCCCAAACTGTTGAGCAGCTGAAATCCTATATCAACCAAGAATGGGAAATTTCACTGTCAAAACTACAGCAGTTGGTCTCCTCAGTTCCCAAACACTTACAGAGTGTTGTTAGAAGAAGATGTGATGCAACACAGTGGTTAACATGCTGCAGTCCCAACTTATTTGAAACGTGTTCCTGGCATGAAATTCAAAATGGGCATGTATTTTTTCTGAAACAATAATTTCTCATTATCAACATATGTACTATTTTCAAATAAATATAGGAATAAATGATTTGCAAATCAATGTTTTTATTTGCATTTTACACAGCATCCCAAATTTTTGAAAATGGGGTTGTAATTAAGTACATGTCAGTCTAAGTACATGCTACAAATGTTGATGATCCCTGACCATCCAATAGCTCATTACCAGTCCCAGTGTCTTTATATGTATGGCTTCAATTTATTATGGGAAAATAATGAAGCATTCCAGCACTAAACAGCGCTGGAATTCGGTTAGTTGATTAAAATTAACTTTACGAGTCACGATGGAGTTGAGCTGTGATTAGTGTTGGCTCACTGCAGCTTCGATGTCACATGAAATAACCTATTCAATATAGCAAATAGTACTAGTTTTAAGATCTAATGAGTACCCTGCATTTACATATGACATAGTCCTTGCAACCAATTGGAAAATGCTGTTGTTATGCTGAACATTTTGCATGTAGATAATTCAATCCAATCCATGAATAAAGTTAAACCAATCCAGAGTCAAAAGTATTCCATTGTCTGTTTGTCAAGTCAGCCATTTGAGCAAAGGCTCTGAAAGGAAGTCTGCAAAATAATTTTGTTGTTACAATAATGTTGCTACAATTTGTCAGCTTTATATATTCAAACAATGAAGAAAAACATATTTGTATGTACGTATTTTAAGCTCAGAGGTAGAACTGATTTAACTGATCAATCCATGAAAAGGAAATAGACTTGAACGTTCAGGGGATATCTACAGAAAGTGAGTGGAGAACAAAAATAAACGTAAGTGAATGAATTAGCCTCAATTTCTGCTTACCGCATATTATTTTTACATTTTGGTTGAGTGTATGTATTTTCAATTCAATTCCAATAAAATCTTACGACCCCAAAAATAAAGGCTCAATTCTTGCTACCGCCTGTCTCGTTTCTCCTCCTGTTTGCAATCAAAAAATGACTGAATAAATTGCAATTGATTTCCATAGGCAGTTGTCATCAATCTATATATGGCTACATCATTTGCATTTTCAATTTCATTGTATGAGAGGAATGTTTTGGTGTTTTGTTGATGCCTTTTAAATGCACTGAAACACAAGTTGTTTTTACTTTTCAAAGCATGCACCAGGATTGAAGAAAACCTGTAAGAGTACCTCTGTACCACTGTGGAGACATCATTGTTTGGAATTAATACAGTTTTGAGAGTTTGCAATTTTTTAAATTAAGCCTCTCCCAGTAAATGGGGCAACAGATAAATCGTTCGAAATTATATGATTACATTTGGTTTTCCAAAATGGGAAGGCCAGGGTATATTGATATAGGTCTCCGTATGTTCCCCGAAAACAATTTGTGTCAAAACTGACTTTGTATCAATGGTTATCGCTGTTTATTCTTTCTATTAAATGTATAAGCAGCTGCCGTGCGGATGAGTCTGTCTGTGAGGAGGCTGTATCAGTACCGGCTTTGATTACAAAACTGTAGCTCACGTTAGCTAGTATAGACTACTAGATCAAACAAAAATGCCAGCAAATTCTATTAGCTACTAGTAAACCGACGCAAATCTGTCTGTGAGGAGTTTTAATTTGAAATCATTTTCAGTGTTTTTTAGAATTTTATTTTCATGAATATTGTGGGCTACTGTATGCAAACAAAGCCAGGAAAAGTCTCATTTTATATGTTTTCATTGTAGGCAACAAAAGATGAACATTTTGAAAGGAGGTGGTGACTTTCTATACCTACTGTACATGACCTTGATTTAAGTGTCACTTTCCACTTTGTGCCGGCCTTTTAAAATCTCAGTTTCCAGAATGTGTTGTGTTTCAAGGTATGTTGATGTTAGACAACTCATCAGTAACGACCACTCCATTTGTTTTTCAGACATTCCACTGATTAAAAATTGAGACAGAAAGTACTTCTGGCTGACAAAAAAAGGCTTTCAATTAAGCTGTGATGGAAAGTGAAAGCTGTTTGAAATTAATGAGGAACGATTTTTAATGGACCAATATTTTTACAGAACAACAAGGTGTGAGAGTGAGGAAGAGATAAAGAAAAGAATGAGAGAGAGGGAGAACAAACAACCGAAGCACTCAAAGAAGACAAACACATTAAAATGACAAACAAACAGACTTCTGGTTGTACTCTTCATGTGTGGGACCCAAACAGGTTTTCCCATTAAAAACCCTAATCACCCACAAACCGACCAACTACCTTGAATCCCACACACCCAACAACTACCTCTAATCCCACACACTAAACAACTACCTCTAATCCCACACACCTAACAACTACCACTAATCCCACAGACCTAACAACTACCTCTAATCCCACACACACAACAACTACCTCTAATCCCACAGACCTAACAACTACCTCTAATCCCACACACACAATAACTACCTCTAATCCCACAGACCTAACAACTACCTCTAATCCCACACACATAATAGCTACCTCTAATCCCACACACCTAACAACTACCTCTAATCCCACAGACCAAACAACTACCTCTAATCCCACACACCCAACAGCTACCTCTAATCCCACACACCTAACAACTACCTCTAATCCCACAGACCTAACCACCTCTAATTCCACACACCCAACAACTACCTCTAATCCCACAGACCTAACTACCTCTAATCCTACACACCCAACAACTACCTCTAATCCCACAGACCTAACTACCTCTAATCCCACACACTTAACAAATACCTCTAATCCCACACACCTAACAACTATCTGTAATCCCACAGACCTACATTTAGGGAAAAAAATATTTGATCCCCTGCTGATTTTGTACGTTTGCCCACTGACAAAGAAATGATCAGTTTATAATTTTAATGGTAGGTTAATTTGAACAGTGAGAGACAGAATAACAACAAAAAAATCCAGAAAAACGCATGTCAAAAATGTTATGAATTGATTTGCATTTTAATGAGTGAAATAAGTATTCAACCCCTCTGCAAAACATGATTTAGTACTTGGTGGCAAAACCTTTGTTGGCAATCACAGATTGCCAACAAGGGTCAGACGTTTCTTGTAGTTGGCCACCAGGTTTGCACACATCTAAGGAGGGATTTTGTCCCACTCCTCTTTGCAGATCTTCTTCAAGTCATTAAGGTTTCGAGGCTGATGTTTGGCAACTCGAACCTTCAGCTCCCTCCACAGATTTTCTATAGGATTAAGGTCTGGAGACTGGCTAGGTCACTCCAGGACCTTAATGTGTTTCTTAGTGAAGCACTCCTGTGTTGTCTTGGCCGTGTGTTTTGGGTCATTGTCATGCTGGAATACCCGTCCACGACCCATTCCAATGCCCTGGCTGAGGGAAGGAGGTTCTCACCCAAGATTTGACGGTACATGGCCCTGTCCATCGTCCCTTTGATGCGGTGAAGTTGTCCTGTCCCCTTAGCAGAAAAACACCCCCAAAGCATAATGTTTCCACCTCCATGTTTGGCAGTGGGGATGGTGTTCTTGGGGTCATAGGCAGCATTCCTCCTCCTCCAAACACGGCGAGTTGAGTTGATGCCAAAGAGCTCAATTTTGGTCCCATCTGACCACAACACTTTCACCCAGTTCTCCTCTAAATCATTCAGATGTTCATTGGCAAACTTCAGGCGGGCCTGTACATGTGCTTTCTTGAGCAGGGGGACCTTGCGGGCGCTGCAGGATTTCAGTCCTTCACGGCGTAATGCGTTACCAATTGTTTTCTTGGTGACTATGGTCCCAGCTGCCTTGAGATCATTGACAAGATCCTCCCATGTAGTTCTGGGCTGATTCCTCACCGTTCTCATGATCATTGCAACTCCACAAGGAGGGATCTTGCATGGAACCCCAGACCGAGGGAGATTGACAGTTCTTTTGTGTTTCTTCCATTTGCGAACAATCGCACCAACTGTTGTCACCTTCTCACCAAGCTGCTTGGCGATGGTCTTGTACCCCATTCCAGCCTTGTGTAGGTCTACAATCTTGTCCCTGACATCCTTGGACAGCTCTTTGGTCTGGCCATGGTGGAGAGTTTGGAATCTGATTGATTGCTTCTGTGGACAGGTGTCTTGTATACAGGTAACAAACTGAGATTAGGAGCACTCCCTTTAAGAGTGTGCTCCTAATCTCACTTTGTTACCTCCATAAAAAACACCTGGGAGCCAGAAATCTTTCTGATTGCAGAGGGGTCAAATACTTATTTCACTCATTAAAATGCAAATCAATTTATAACATTTTTGACATGAGTTTTTCAGGGTTTTTTTTGTTATTCTGTCTCTCACTGTTCAAATAAACCTACCATTAAAATAATAGATTGATCATTTCTTTGTCAGTGGGCAAATGTACAAAATCAGCAGGGGATCAAATATTTTTTTCCCTCACTGTAACTACCTTTAATTCCACACACCCAACAACTACCTCTAATCCCACAGACCTAACAACTACCTCTAATCCCACACACCTAACAACTACCTCAAATCCCACACAACCAACAGCTACCTCTAATCCCACACACCTAACAGTTACCTCTAATTCCACACACCCAACAGCTACCTCTAATCCCACAGACCTAACTACCTCTAATTCCACACACCCAACAGCTACCTCTAATCCCACAGACATAACTACCTAAAGTCCCACACACCCAATAACTACCTCTAATCCTACAGACCTAACAACTACCTCTAATCCCACACACTAAACAACTACCTCTAATCACACAGACCTAACAACTACCTCTAATCCTACACACCTAACCAAACTCCTGTGCTGAAATGTTTTCCTCATGTTTTCCTCTTCTTATACAGATTACAGACAGGAAGGACAAAGCATCACAAATAACGTGTGTGTACAGTACCCATCAAAAGTTCAATGAACTCACAAAGGCACAAGGGTTTTTGATGGCCATTATACCACAGCTAAGAGAGGTTCTTAGACAGGACACAAAGCGAAGTTAGCCCTGCAAAAATATTTTTTTGTGTGTGTGTGTGTTTAGCTGGCTGGGGGTAGTCAAAAACATGTTTATCGCATCACAGCCCATCAAAATCTCCATATTCCACACAACAGAAAAATCTGAAGAAATACACCATATTTTCCATTTCAATCTAAGCCAGACAGAGAATCACTGACACCCCCCATCCCACCACACACACACACACACACACACACACACATACACACATTATCTCTTCTCTCTGTTTACAATACTCTGATTACACTGTCACAAGTATGAACTGGGCAGTAGAAGACAGTTTTGATTTATTCAACTCAAATTGATATGGAGTAAATCAGTGATTGGGGGATCTTTGTGCATGGTGCTGATATGACAAACTATACCCTCTCCATGTCCTTTCCATCGCCAGGAGACGATGGTCGGCAGATATCATGTGGGCAGTTCCAAATCATTCTCAATCTCTGGTGGTGATTAAAACCAAAGGAGTTGTGCTTCTACTTAAGCCAAACTGTTTGATCCAAATTTTATTTACATTTAATTTGTTTTGAAATCTGAAAACATGTGTCTGTAAACTACTCTCTGGGTCCTCCCACATCCCTGGCCCACACTCCCAGAA